>JBCEWB010591489.1:0-18169 GCA_039654565.1 Peronia peronii | reverse complement strand
TCCATCCATCCATCCATCCATCCATCCATCCATCCATCCATCCATCCATCCATCCATCCATCCATCCATCTTCCATCTATCCATCCATCCATCCATCCGTCCGTCCTTCCGTCCGTCCATTCGTCCATCCACCCATCCATCCATCCATCCATCCATCCATCCATCCATCCAGCCAGCCAGCCAGCCAGCCAGCCAGCCAGCCAGCCGGGTCATCCATTTATCCATGCTGACTTTTTGAGAAGGGGGGGGGGGGAGGTGACAAAGGTACACAAGGCAAACATAATTTTCAAGAATATGATTTACAGAGTGGTCTCTCTTTAATCGATGGCTCCACAATACGAAGTCAATAAATGGCTGGTTGTAGTGATTAGCAACTTACAATTTCGATGGCCTAACGTATTGAAGAGAATCACCACACAAAACAAGCTTAGATTTGCCCTCCCCGCTAGAAACGGCAACGTTCGTATAGCCTACACATGCAAGGCATGGATCCTGACTGGAAAAGGCAATTCAGCCCTATGAAATGAGATGCTGCCGAAGAATTGTTGGCACCATAATATATCCTATAAAGACCAAGTCTCAAATGATGAGATCCTTAGTAAAGTCAGGGTAGCCACTGTACTGTGCGGCGACGTTTCCTCCAATGTCAAGATCAGAAAACTTTATTGGCACAGTCATGCCATAAAGGTCATCGGGACTTGAAAAGACCATCGTGCAAGGTACTGTCCAAATGAGGGGAGACGAGAGAGACAGAGGAAACCTTGGCAGTATAACATCAAAGAATGGACAAACCGGGATCTCGTCACATCCCTAAGAGTGACAGAAGACAGGAGTGAATGGAGAATGATTGTCAAGGCATCTATGGTACCCCAGCGGCCCCCTAGCAGCTAAGGGTTTCAGTCATTCAGACAGTCGATCAGTCAGTTTGTCAGTCAGTCAGTAAGTCAGTCAGTCAGTCCGTCAGTCAGATCTATTCAAGTGCTAAGTACTACAATATTAGACTGTTCATGTCTTTCTGTCTCTCTTTTACTCCATCTACCTATCTTTACCTCCCTATTTACTACTTATCTATCTACCTACTTTCCCCCCTCCCTCCCTCCCTACCTATCTACCTACCTACCTACCTACTTACCTACCTACCTACCTATCTACCAACCTATCTACCTATCTATCTGTCTACCTACCTACACATCTACCTACCTGTCTATCTATCTACCTGCGACCTACTTATCGACTTATTTCATATCAACCAACTTGCTTGCAAAACCAAAGTATCCACCCACTGCCCTACATAAATATTTGTCTGTCTACCTACTCTCCTGCCTGCCTACCTGCCTGCTTACCTGTCTCCAGCCTGTCTGCTTTCCTGCCTGCCTGTCTCCTTACCTGAGACTTTCAGTTCTGCATGTAGATTAATTAAGAGCCTATGATATAACTGAGATCAGAACCTTCAAGGGATGCCAGGTCGGCAACGTGGCTTTTGCGACATATAAATATGTATCTCGACAGCTTCATTCAAACACTTATATTCATATTATTATTACGTAGCCTTTCAATCCTAAGAATGTAAGACTGTCTCGGCTTTAAATGCCTGCCATGCTTTTGGTGAGAAGAATTTTCGTGGGTAGAAATTTGGAATTTTGAAATTTTGCCGGGATTGTGTTGTCTCCACCTACTCTTTATCCGATTTTGAACCACGGATTCTTTAACGTGCGTAACTTACACACAATACTTCAGACGTAAATTGGCCCTTATCCGAGAAGGATAGGTGTCTGGCTTCTTTAACCATGAAGCCAGGGATGTGTTGAATTATTGAAAACCATGCAGGTTCTAATATGCAAATGCTTCCCATCTCCCGATCGAAGATAGGATCCGAGACTCGAACCCCGACTCCAGGACGTGAGTTTCTCGCCGAGTAGCAGACGCCTAACCACATAGCCACGGACTAACATTATATGTGTTATCGACCTGCTATAACAATGCGTGTGGCAGTAGAACGACTCAGAAAACGCAACTATGCCCAATAAAACACCGTATCTTACAACTCTGTTAAAATTTAAGTAAGGAGATCATTGACGTTGTTTCAGAGCAGTGGTTCTCAACGTTTTTGCCCTCGCAACCCCTTGAAACCCATGCGAGCCCCTACTATCAGCACCTTGATTTATATTTCATTTTCTGTGATGGAGACGGAAACTACATCACAACATTAGTCCAACCTTAATCTTTACTATAAATCTGCAACAAAACCTATAAAGGGCTTATAGACTCGAAAACGGCTGAATGTATTCAACTAAAATTGGGAACACAACATTATAGCATAAAGATAGTCATGTGTTTCTACTTATATAAAGCCGAAAAAAGGTTACTATGTTCGACGTTATTCTAAAAAGGCGGTAATTATTGAACGGTAAACTCGCGAGAGTGTTTGACCCGAATTCACATTCGATAGAACGAATGCATTCAAAACACCAGACCGGTTTTCTTTGAGTAGCATTTAGTTTAATCTTCCAGAATACCAACATCCTGGAGCGAATGCTTGCCATACACTTTGAGTTGCAGAGCAGAATTGGTTTGACCTATATTTAAAAAATCTCTCAGGAAGGCCGTGGGTTCTCTTCTAGTCTATGCTATGAATCTGCAAGAAAACCCACAACAGGCTTATGGGCTCGAAAATTATTGAATGTATCCATTTGAAGCAAACAACACTGCTGCATAAAGATCTGTATTTCCACTTACATAAAGCCGAAAAAAACTTACTATGTGTAACGTTATCCTAAAAAGGCAGTGTCTTAGGGCCAGTTCTCTTTGTACTGTTTATCAACGACCTACCACACGAAATCAACAAGGCATGCAGCATGTATGCCGCTGATACCGTGTTCTTTGCATCCGCAGAAGAACACGAAGAAATAGACCACACAGGGACTTGGACCGCATGGACTTGGACGTGGACTGGGGGGGACAAACGGCAGATAAAATTCAGTGCGGAGAAATCTAGTGTAGGCCTCCAACACTTAGGAAGCAGAAATAAAAGACATGAGTACAACATGAGACTACATGGGGGGACGCAGTGACTCTGTGGTATGGCGTCTGCTCACGGAGGAAACGGGTCGGGATCGACTCGCGGGTCCTGCATCGGGGGATGGAAGGACACGAAGACCGAAAACCCGCATTTTTCCAATGACTCAACGGTCCCCTGGCTTCCAGTGGGTAGGGAAGACCGACGTCTAGCCTTCTCGGAAAAGGGCGAATATATTTGGGAGGTCCCGTGTGTACGTTACGCACGTTAAAAAACCCTTGGCAGTTCAAAATCGACGAAAGAGTAGGCTGCGTGCCGCTGTCCGGACAAAATTTCCAAATTCCAAATTTCTACCCACAGAATTTCTCAGTAAAAATTGGCAACTTCTAAAAAGCCGAGATAATCCTACTTTCTTTGGATTGAAAGACTTAAGAAAAACAAACCGAGACTACATAGAAGCCAAGAACGTGTAAAACTCAGTTCATCTGAAGTAGAGAGAGACCTAGGAGCTCAAACTGATTACCACCTGCACTTCACGAAGCACACGGAAATACGTCAATAAAGCCAGCAGAATACTTATTTTAATACGTCGATCATACGTGCACCTGGACAAAACCTGTGAGATTCTTATTCATCGCACTAGTCAAACCTCACCTTGAGTTTGCAAACTGTGCTACCATGACAGAGATAAAGCTCAAATCGAAAATGTACTGCGTAGGGCTACAAAAATGTATCCTGAACTACACAATCAATTTGGACTAAGCGGTAAGACTAAATATTACTGGTATCCCCGGCATGAGCTATAGAAGAATAAGAGGCGACCTAATTGAGATTTACAAATATACTCATGGACTATGTAAATGCGCCTCTCCTTTCTTACTAAATGTGAATGGAACCACCAGGGGCCACAGTTACAAAAACAGTTCTGTTCCACGAGTCTTCGGCAAAACTTCTTCACGATTAGAGCAGTGGACACCTGGAACAACCTGGATGACAATAGTGTGATAATAAATGCAAAAACGCTCAACAATTTCAAAAACGCGATTTCGTGTCTTGAAGGACCACATGTTTTCACAGAACCCCAGCCATCCGCTTCGGGACACCCAGACTTTCCCGCTGCCACCCACCAATCAGTCATAAGTTCAACACCGACAACAGAAACTTGGATTCGGTCAAAAGATCAGCAAAAGGCCTCACGGCCCACAGACTAACTGTGTCACGGCTTAAAGTAGAGCTGAAAGACTATACTGTACTATACTATACTATACTATACTATACTATACTATACTATACTATACTATACTATACTATACTATACTATACTATACATTACTATACTATACTATACTATACTATACTATACTATACTATACTATACTATACTATACTATACTATAATTACATAGTAAACTCCCGAGAGTGTTTGATCCGACTTGTACGTTCGATAGAACTAGAAGAGAACCCATGGCCTTATTTTTAAAAATATCTTTCAAACCGATACTGCCTTGTGACTTATGTATGGCAATCGTGCGCACCCCGGTGTTGGTATTTTAGATAAACTGAATGTTACTCAAAGAAAACGTGTTTGGTGTTCTGAACGCGTCTTTCTATCGAACGTACATTTCTGATCAAACACTTTACCGAGTTTACTATTCAATTATTATCGCCTTTTTAGAATAACGTCAAACATAGTAGGTTTGTTTGTATTTTTTTCCGGCTTTATGTAATATGCTATAATGTGTGTGTCAAATTTCATATCAGTCGTTTTCGAGTCCGTAAGCCCTTTATGGATTTTCTTGCAGATTTATAGTATAGATAACACATTCAAAACATCAAACACGTTTTCTTTTAATAACATCCAATTTAATCATTCAAAATATCAACATCGAGGTGCGCACGCTTGCCATACACTTTGATTCACAGAACTGTATCGGTTTGACCTGCATTATAAAAAAAAAAAAAATCTCCCACGAAGACTGTGGGTTTTCTTCTCATTCACAACAGGAACACGGTTTATTCTTACAATAATATTTACGTCGTTACAACAGCTATTCAGCCCAGCCAGTGGAATCCCAAGCCACTTTTTACCAGACCCCCCCCCCAATCCCCACCCCCACGGGGTGAAGTTGAGACCCACGGGTTGGGAACCCCTGCTTTAGAGTAGGCCTACTGTAATTAATGTTCTATTTCTTTAGTTAGTTTGATAATGATCTGAAACGTCTTCATGGAATATCACCTCTTTCTCTTTCTTTTTTGTTCTAGTTCTCCCAGTCACATCACTTTCGTGGGTTGATGTGCTACATCATTATCCCCCCCCCCCTCCCCCACCTCCTTTCTACTTCTTTCGTTTTTTGATAACTCATATACTCATAATGTATTTTCTTACTTCATCTCACTATCATGCCAGGTATGGTTACTTTGACAAAGGATAATGTCAGAGAAATTTCTGATGGTAGTTGCAAATACATACAAAACATAAAAAAAGAGCATCTGCTGAACCTGTTTTCATGATATACTGTATCACTTTCTGGTTTATTTATTTATTTATTTATTTATTACATGTTTACATATTTATATATTTATTCAGCTATGGCATTTATCCATATATATATATAATCGTATATCTCTGAAATTGGTGTCAATGGAATAAACTTAGGGACTGTGAAGACTTTCAGATGCCATACTTCAGTTCCTTCATATCGGATGAAGATTAGAAACCGTAAAATTCAGCAAGGGTCGCCCAAAAAGCAACTGTAATGTCAAGACCTCGGTCTATATTAGAAGACAAGAACATCAAAATCCATCTTATGCACTCACTAGGTAACTATAATTTTTCTAGTAAAGTCAACATTCCTTTAGGCCCGTGAAACGTGGATACTAAATACAGATTTACAACGACGAGTTCTTTCAACAGAAATGAGATACTACAGAAAAAAATCACTAGCATAAACCACAGAGACCACGTAACAAATGACGAGGTCTGCAAGAGGATCCTGGAAGCTATATGACATCACAGGAATCTCCTTGCTGTTGTGAAGAAACGAGAAGTGAGATTATACGTTCACATTCTCCGTACGTCTTGCAAAAACCATCATACATGGCAAAGTCTGAGGCAGCCACAGACGAGGAAAAACAAAGAAAAGATGGGAAGACAACATCTGATAATGGACAGGAATGAGATTTGCTGATTCACAAAGAGCAGTTGACCTCAGAGATAGAGCTGGCGGACATGACCACTTTTAACAAGTGCCCATACGACATCGGCAGTTGTCAACGGATCTGTAACAGATAACAGATTTATTTACTTATGTGCGTGGCCTTCTTAAATCGAATGCACTCTAATCCCGCTGACAATGCCACTTATGGTCTTATGGACTTACATATGTAAAAGTGTAAAGTTAGAAACAAACACATATATCTAGATTAGACAGGAAAAGAGTGGTTAAATGCCAAAACATAGATAAGGATTGAACTGTTTTAATCTGTAGAAAATCCAAAGTTAAACAGATTTCAGTTATACATGATACAAATACAAATTGCAGTTCGCAAATCAGCAGTTCCTAAGTTTAACTTGAGATCTAAGGATTGGGTTGTTTTAATCTGTAGATAATCCAAAGTAGAACAGATTACAGTGATACAAATACAAATTGCTGTTCACAAGTCAGTAATTCCAAAGTCTAACTTGAGTTCTAAACTACAATGTTCATCAGCAGCTCTGCTATATAAAATCACAATTTCACTGGTTCACAGACGTTCCTGAACATGAGACGTCCTATAACAAGTATATAAAGTTCTCAATGTACCTCACTGTTGTAAGGGTCGACATCCTAAGGGGATGAGTCTTGGACTTCTCAGGAGACGACTGGATGACGACTCCAGTCCCACTTAGGGGACGAGCCTTTGGGACGACTCTCTGGGACATAGCAGTGAGAGTATCTTACAAAGATTAAGCAAGTGCATTCGTTAAAAATCTCACCAGTTCACACTTACTTTTTTAGTCACATATTTGTTTATCTACTCGTTATTCTACAATGCTCTATCTGTTCTTGCTAATCCCATATCTTCTCGATAAGAACAGGGTGCAAACCAGCCTGTCTTAAGGGGAAGCTGGAACAGAAGAATGCTCACAAAAACAGAATAAGATTCAACTATCGTTACCATTTATTTTCTTTCAGTTGCGTTGTTCTGCCGAGAATTACATAGTCTGGTTGATTGAACATAATATCTCAGAAACAGCCTGTTGAATTTTATCATAAATTCACTTAGGGAATCAATATCCCCCTGCATTCATAATATTATGTCAAAAATTGCTCTTCCTTGTTATTCGTAATGTTTATTATTCATGGAAAGGAAATGGGGGGTCTAGACATACTGGCAAGTAATATTATGTCGGGCAAAAAGAAAAAAAATGATGATATTAATAATGGCATCATTAACAACAACACGAACAACATTGTTACTATAATTTAATTGTTGTGAAAAGATAGAGCAACCATGACAAAAAAGTCGATCTCATCTTGATGGCACTTCCGTTTGAAATGAGAATGCCAAGTTGGCCTGGCAAGTGATGAAAGTGCATTAATTGTTTAAATAGGGTATTATTTTATTTTGAAAAAACTCTTACAATTTATCATTCTTATATGTTTCCAATTATTTTTTGCAATATTCATACTTTCTAAAGGTACAAAATGAGACATATATTCTCATAAAATTATATAGTTATTCGATTTTGATGAAATGGTTCGAATTCGATTAATTCCTGGCCATCCAAGCGGAGTTTTCGATTTTAGTTTTGAAAGGAGTAGCAAGAAGGTTGATAATATTAATTTATAATGGAGGTTGACGAACCGGAGTGGGAACTGAGTAAAGAAAATGTACAGCCGCTAAGACAGGGAAGACGAGTATCATCGCTTGTTTCAGCTCTGCATCGAGATCAAGAGGAAGAACGCAATATTAAAGCACAACAACAGTAAGTTACTTTCTTCTGGAGATTCTAGCTCTCTTTAGGCCTAGATAGATTTAGACTAAATCTAGGTTTAGAAATCTAGACTCTAGTCTTGGACTTCTCTTCTCTACCAGATCTACTAGACTAGACTCTAGATCTAAATGTACAGCTAGACTGTACTGCCATGCAAAGGCGCCAATGGCAAATCGACGTAGACTATATCTAGATCTAGACTCTAGATCTAGATCTTTAGTCTAGATATTCTAGATCTAACCTGATTTTTATAATTTTGAGAATGAAGTGCTTATTCGCCCAGTTGGGCCAAGTTTTGGGTACCCTAGGCCTTATTGGTCCCATTTCCGGAAGTTGAATAGCGTGCGCGAAAACCGTCCGCCTGTCAGTCTCACTCAGGCGTAACAAAACCTACTGTACATACGTATGTCAGACTTCGTACCATTCCTCCACAAAATTGTCATAATCCCCTATGTTGTAGAACTGAATGAAATCCACACTAAGACTAAGAGAGGACTGTCCCATAAGTTCGATTTCACGTTTTCCCTTTATTTTAGGCCAGTTCTAGATCTAGATCTAAACCATATCAAATAAAGAGAACGTGCAAATTTCCGATCATGTTTTATTTTTACATCTCTGTTGGCATACTTTTTCAGAGCTTTATGGTAAAGCAAAGATTTCATTTCAACAGCACATGAATTAATTTCTCTGACCAACTTACATCAATATGTTAAAATTTTTAAACTTGAAATTTATAGAGGCCTGCGAAGTACAGAGTCATGTATATATATCAATTACATCTACACAAGAGACTAGACAGGAGATTTATATCTAGATATAATCAACTTCTGTTTTCCGCCGATCACTTGGATATAACTGGACATTGCTACTGGTAGATGTATACACGCGATGAAAGGGAGGGGGGAATGGGATTTCGCCGTTATATACATTTTACACTACAGTCCCCACAGGAATGTCTGAACCATTTTGTTTTTGTTTTTCTCAAAATCTGATGTCTAATTTCTCTCAAATGTTGTATGTTTATATTTCTGGAAAATGCCTTAAACTGAAAATAGTTTATATCTTAATCAAAGTTAATCCTTATTCATCTAGATCTATATATTTCTTCCACTCATAAAACTAGCCTATACTAAAGTGTCACCTGAAAACTTCTGAAAGTAAACAGACTGTGGATGAAAACTCAATCAAGTGAAGCAAATTACATCTAGATCTCCCTTTCATTAGCCTATTAGGACCATTGAAGCCAGTATATGTGGCCATCTATCCCTGGTTTTAATCATTATATGACTAACAACAAACTGTAGTCTGCAAAGACAAATTAAGCTTTACACAAGGTTATGTTTGGAAAAAAAAAATAGCTTTAAATAGATCCATTTCTTTTCCTATATGGGCCAATAAGGCTAGGGCTTATTTGCCCATTTGAGCCAATATGAATAAGGTTAGGACTTGTTTGCCCAATTGGTCCAATAAGGGCAGCCTTAATTTTATTAGCACATACTCCTTTTTTCTATTTTATATAGACTGTAGATATATTTAGTGTCACTGATAAATGTGAGACAAAACAAGATGGCCAAAACACTATGGACTACCTATTTCTGATGCTTTTTAACTCTAGCTTAGAATACTAAAAGCTATATATATCAAAGACGATTTTTCAGTTAAAGACAGTCAGGCATGTAAATGTGTATTGGGATTGTTTTTTAAGTTTTTAGTGTTAATTATGCTATATAGTGTGGCGTTGCGATACTATATACACCATGTACATATAGTGTCATATATATGGTTTTAATATGAATGCTAATCATGTAGCTTACAAAAAGGTGTTGATCAAATCCTCATGGCTTACTTTCACATACAGCTTCAGCATCTCCATACCACAGTTATAACTTGGTGTTGCCATTAAATTTTCTGTTTACTTACTTATTTATTGAGTTTTTGTCATCTCGGTCACATTACTGCAGACAACATTCAAGACCTTCATTGAATTGTCACATGTATGCTAAGTTAAACAACACAACACCAATAAATAATCAACTAAAAAAGTTTATTTGTCATTTGAAACACTCAAAACAGTGTAAACACATACTGAGAGTAATCAATCTAGTGTACATGTATTTTATACAATCAGCTCAAAGCCATAAAATAAACAAAGTGCTTCAGTTATTCACCCAGCCAGTTTTAGGCACCCTAGGTCTTATTGATTTCATTTCCGGAAATTGAATAGTGTGTGTGTGAAAACCGTTCATCTGTCAGTCTCAGGCCTAACCAAACCTATCTTGTTCATGTATCGGGCTTGTGAACATTCATAGACATATTACAAAATAATCTTTTGGAACCGTCATTTTGCAATATAATTTGCTATGCTAAAATCTAAATCTGCAACAAAACCTATAAAAGGCTTATGGATTCGAAAAAAAACTGCTGAATGTATCCATATGAAATTTGGCACACAGCATTGTTGCATGAAGATCTGTTCCTATTTAAATAAAGCTTGAAAAAGCTTATTAAATTATATTTGATTTTAAAAAGGCGATAATAATTGAATAGTAAACTTGCTAAAGTGTTTGATCCAAATTGTACCTTCGATAGAATGACGCCTTCAGAACACCAACACATTTTATTTGAGGAACATTGTTTAATCATCAAAAATACCAAATCGAGCTAGGTGCACACGCTTTCCATACACTCTCCAAGTCACAGGGCAATATCAGTTTGACCTATATTTAAAAAATCTCTCATGACGGCTGTGGGTTCTCTTCTAGTATGAAATAAAACTATAGGTTGATAGGAAATCTAACCTTATAACGAAGGACTTTCGCTTCCCCGATCGCACTTTTCTTTCATATTAAGGCGTAACCAAGACCCAAAGTCAGGTACACTGAATAAATTTCTTCAGTCGAAGAAATCGTCTGTGAACGTGTCAAGTACCTCATAATGTGTTGTACTGCCCAGTACTATGACACAATAACAAACATAAGTCCTGTAGCGCAAGCATGTAGAAATCATGCATCTACCCTCTCCCATTTCATATCTTGCCTGTCGCTCATAGTCCCAGTCGAGAACGACGTACCATATGAGGGTGTTTGAGAACAGATTTGTCGCTGGAGTTCAAAAGGACAGTGATTCAGGAAAATGATGAAAGTTTAATGACAAAGTGGGACATCTGCAGAAAGTACATGCACAGTGTAGGCCTATTATATTCCAAACTCAACTTTGACCAATGGTGCACTCTTTTAGGGGAGGTAATAATGCAGTTAAACCATAGACATACTATTAATACACATTCTCATATGTCTATGAATGAAACTGCATCCAAGGGTTGCGCTCACAGTTTCAGAATGGGTTTTTTGGTTATTGCAAAATAGCGATAAAATGGAAGATTTTCCATTCCCCGCAAATTTCGTATTATTAACCGTCTTAGAGTGTAGATCTACATGGATGTAAGAGAAGTTGCAAACTTCCGATCATGCTTTTGTTTTTAAATCTTTGATGGCACAGATCTACTCTTTCAGAGTTTCATGATAGAGCAAAGATTTGATTTCAGCAGCTGCATATTTATTAATTTCTCTGACCAATATATATTCATAGGTAGTAAAATTTGAAAACATAAAATTGATAGAGGCCTACAAAGTACAGTCACATACTATGATAAGGTTTACAACTAGTGTAAACAATATATATGTATATTATGTAGATCTGGATCTAGATCTAATCAGCTGTGTGTGTAAACATGGCGAAAAAAGAAAAAAAGGGAGGGAGTGTCACCGTTTTGTATTTTACACTTTAGTCCCCACAGGAATGTTTGAACCATTTTTTTTTTCTCCCAGTATCCTTTTATGTAAAGATCTGATGTCAAATTTTTTTCAAATGTTGTATGTTTATAAATATATTTCTGGAAAGTTTGCCATAAACTGAAAATAGTTTATCTTAGCCATCAAGATATTTCTTCGGCTCATAAAACTATATTGGAGTGTCATCTGAAAACTTCTGAAACTACACAACAGACTGGCCCAAAACTGCAGTCAAGCAAATCACATTTTCGCAACCCTGTTCGAACCATTGAAACCAGTATGTGGCTGACCATGATTTAATCATTGTATGACAAACAACAGTTGTAGGTCTGGAAAGACAAATTGTAAGCTTTACACTTACATTTGGAAAATGTTTAGCTTTATCGATCTATGTCTTTGCCCATTTGGGCCAGTGAGGTTAGGATTTGCTCAAATGGGCCAATAAGGGCAGCCAAAAATAAATTGTTTTCCCAATCCACTTTGCATTGATGATTATTTAACAGCAGTATAGGAATGCATGGGCTGCTTTTCTGCAGGAAAATACTGGCTTACAAGAAGTCTGTACATAACGGGACTCATAAATGCTTAATAGTGTGCTTTATAAATGCCGACATAAGTTTACACCATCAGTCAGGAGAGACAGTGAAAAATAAATCCCGCAAAGGTCAGGAAATTTTTAATTGATACTTCTATAAAAAGCTCCTACAGGATGAACAGATATCTTGCACTTAAAGTCGCCCTGCAACTCTGCCTACTTTTCATCGATTTTGAAACATCAAGGATTCTTTAACATGTGTAACATACATGCTAGGCCTCCAAAATATATTCACCCTTATCTGGGAAGGCTAGACATCAGGCTTCCCTACCCAGAAGAAGCCAGGGGACCGTTGAGTCACTGAAAAAGTGCAGGTTTCAGTCCTTGTATCCCTCCATCCCCCAATGGGAGGATCTGCAAATCGAACCCACAACCTCATGACATGAATTGTTTTCACTACAAAGCAGATGCCAAGCCACGGTGACCCCCTTGGTGTGATCCCATCACAATTCTCACCCACTTCTATGACAACAACCTCAATTTCCCTATCACCTGAAAGCCCTGTGTTTTTCTCTCTCACACATTTCGCATAGTCCTCAGCACTGAGAAAAGTCTTCTTTCCTGATCAAACAGCTGGCTAGGCCATCTTCTTGACTTCACAACCAAACCATTGACTGCTTGTTTCTCATGAGATGTGACAAATAAATGCATGTGATGAAGTCAAGATGTAAGTTGTAGCGATTGCAAAGTTGAACTGGCTCATCTGATAGGGTTGAGAGGATATATTGGGATATGTCAGTCCGAGACACTGATTTGTCAATCCACCGCGCTCATTTCTCAATATATATATATACATGAACTTGTGGAGCATAATTGACTGTAACATCTCAGAGGGCATGTCATGAATGCAGAGATGGATCCTGACAGGAAAACTAAGTAGCACCAGTATGTATTCTGCAGCGCAACTTTTAAAAAAATTTGTGTGATGGACTGACATGTCCATTTGGGGATTCTAAAATACTTATCAAAATCCAGCAAAACAATTCCCAATCCCACTTTGCATTGATGATTATTTAACAGCAGTAAAGGAATGCATGGGCTGCTTTTCTGCAGGAAAATATTGGCTTGCAAGAAATCTGTACATAACGGGACTCATAAATGCTTTGTAGTGTGCTTTATAAATGCCGACCTAAGTTTACACCATCAGTCAGGAGAGACAGTGAAAAATAAATCCGCAAAGGTCAGGAAATTTTTAATTGATACTGCTGAAGAAATAGTTTTCCTTCAAAATTATAAGTATGCTTGTGATGTTCATGTTTGTTGATTTTTCAGTTTTGTCCCTCAGGTTGATATTTTCGTGGAAATGCCCATCACACTGTCACAGTGTGCCTAAAACCCAAATGAAAACTTGTTAAATAATTCCAGAAATTACGATATATTTAGCCATTTTATTGTCATGTAATCCAATAATCAGTTTCACATTCAAATCGTATGTGAAAAGATTCCTGGGCAGTTATAATATTACCTAACTGCTTGTGGTGCTAGCCAAACACTGCATTCTGTAATATGTGCGCTCCAAGCAGTAAGGACACCATTCTTTTCACTTGCAAGATGCTTGGCTATGGAAGACTAGTAAAATATAATTGACTGAAAGGAAGTGAATGGAAATACTGCTCACAATAGTTCCACTCTAGGGGGTGAAAATACCCACTTCTGAATGTAAGTTATAAAACAGTCCACATCTTTATTTTCATTTCTTCAATATATTATTCCCCAAACGTCAAGTCATCCAATGTGTGGTGAATAGAAATCATGGGATTTCACAGAGTTGAAAAAATGTGACTTTCCAAGCGTTATTCTCCAGTATTATTGTGTATGCCTTATATATTATGCATGCAATTGTTATTGTCTTTTTTTCTTTCTTTCTTTCTTTTTTTTTTTATACATGTGATTGTCTGTAAAGCAATCAGAAGGAGCTAAAGTTCAATAATAAAAATGGCATTGTTCAGTAGGATTGATAATAAGAATGATTTTGTTCAGTGGTAGTAGAGATTTTGTTCAACGAATTAAAGAAAAAAAACCTTTCTGTCTCGCAAAATTTCAGTGATTTTGAAATGCAGCTGAGAACTTACAGTGGGAATGATCCATATGATGTCTGGGACAGGTGAGTTTGAAGTTAGTGGAGAACAAACATATTGACGCTTTTATAAATTTCTGAGACCCAGATTAAATTACTTATGTTTTTCTGTTTTATTTAGTAGAGAATGGCTTTGTTATGCTGCAGCTAAATGGCTTAACTCATTTTCTGTGAATTTTGTAAGGGAGTGAAACAAACTGAAATGCAAGACTATTATATACATTTTGGAGCTGGGAATTGGTATTGTTTGTGACATTGTTTTCCATCACTCACCTAAGGCTTATTTTAACAATTGTCATGTTTAATTACATAAATAGTCGAGTTTGCTGCTTAGATTCTAAATGTCTGGTGCTGTTAATACTAACTCTGGGCACATAAAGTAAGTCTGGATAGCTAATTCAATGAAACAATGCAATAATCAGTGCTCTGCCTCACTAAACCAGATGATAGCTGTCAGCTCAAGAATTCTGAGTCAGTTATTTTCATGATTTATTCAGTTAACTTGAGGCCGTTGAGTGCACTTGGTCATGTTGTGGATAGGTCAGTTTGTCTGAAAGTTATTTACAGGACCTGTTTTGTTTAAAATGTGATAATACTCTTAATTCAAGAGAAAAAAAAAATGACGACATACCACAGTTCAGAATTATCCATTTAGAATCCTGCAATGACAATATGGGATTGCCTGTGGTTAAATAACCGTACTAAAAGAAATAGATTTCAGTTGTCTCAGAGATATAAAAAAATTCTGTAAGGCAGCAGCTTATTGGATGATGCACATTTAAGGATTATAGTTTAATTTTTCCTGTTTATATTGATCTTTGCATATTTTGAAATGAACGTGTTGGATAGCAGGGAATGAATGTGTAGATATTGTGCAAACATTAAATCTCTTCATCTTTTTCTTCTTCTTTTTTTTTTCATGTTAGGTATATTAAATGGACAGAGCAATATTTTCCAAAGGGCAGTCATGATGGACAGCTTGTCAAATTGATTGAAAGATGTCTACGCGAGTTTCAAGCAGATGAACATTACAGAAATGATCCCCGCTTCATTGATATGTGGATAAAATTTGTAAGTTGGAAAAAAAGACCAGTTGATGCTGTAACTTCTATCCAAGTGCTCATTGTACTTCTGTCTATACATAATTATGCAACTTATTTTCTTATATGTAGAATGACCAGTTGTTCTGCAGTATAACTCTTTTCACATCTATGAATGTTGCTATCTTTTCCATCATAAGAGTACGTTGATGGTCCTTTTCATGTAGGTTGATGTGCTTACATGATACATTTGATTGACTTTATTGCTATATCAAATAATCTGTATGTTTTCAAAAGCTTCATATCATTCATTTTGACATTTTTTCTTTCTATGTGCTGCTCTGCCTTTCGGATCACATATTTGTTACAGTCCTTGAAAAGATTTTGCATTTTTATCCCTACACATGGTTTTGTGAATACTGTTTCATGAGAATAAATTATTAGATGAAATGACCAATAGCAAAAATGTCAACATGTAATCATAACAGTATAAACTTATCAAACATGGCATTATTGATATGGACTGATGGCCCAACAGGATGTTATTATTTGATAGCGTCAGACAGAGTTGCGTTAACTTCACTGACAAGCCATCAAAGAACAGTGTTCTCTAGGAACCACTGTGCATTGGTTCTGGAATCTATTTTTATGAAAAGAGAAAATCACGATTTCTTTTCAATACATATAGTTTATATTACAAAAATTTCAAATCACATTTACATGTTTGAATTATACAGACCTTGGCATATTTTAAAAGCAACTTTAAGGTTGAGATGTTAAAATGGAAGCAGCTCAGCATTTCATTGTTATTACCAGAGTGGTCTGAAGCTTGGCATCTTTCTCTGTTTTCTTCCCCATCAGGCATGTTTTTCAGAAGACCCAAAAGATTTATTTGGCTATATGTTCAACAATGGTATTGGAGACAAGGTAGCAGCATTGTATATTGAATGGGCAATGAGTTTGGAAAGACAAGGAGATACCAAAAAGGCTGATGCAATTTATGTTGAAGGACTTAATCGACGTGCAGAACCAAGGGATCTGTTAATGGAAAAACAACAGTGAGTCTGTCATTCTTAATTGTTACTAAAAGAAAAAGAAATAATTTCTTTTGATTGAGCTTCACACCATTTCTTGATGAATATTTCACTTAAATACCTCATGTGCTACAGAATATAATTTTTCCTAACATGGAACAATAAAAAAAAAATGTAGAAGTTATAACTGTTATACATAATAAAAGTCGTTATTGCAAGGGAGATGATGCAGTGCTTTCCTTGATTTTAGAGAAAAATTCCTGATTCTGGTTCCTCAAATCCCAACATGACCTCTGTCAGATTTGACTACTCGGCATCAATATGTAAAAAATTTGACAAATTTATCTTCCTAAAGAGAATTTCAGCACAGAGTAGCCAGGAATATAACCCTCCAGATTGCAGAGAGTCAGAATCCAGGAATGGATATGGGAGAGCAAACTGCGCAGAGATCTGTTTTGGGTAGAATGAAAGGTTCTGGATCATCCCAGAAAGTGGGAACCACCAGAACAGGTTCTGTACTTTTAGGTAAGTATTGACAGCCAAATGTCATTTCTTGCAGCAGTGACCACATATAACAGTAACATGATGCCAGCTGACTTGTGACTGAAATAAGTATTACCGTATATAATCTATATCACCAAGCACATATGCTGGTAGTTTCACTCCATTAGCAACTAAATGCACATCATCTCATTTCCAAGAATGTTGAGAACTGCTAAAGTGGTATTTGTTTATTATGTTGTTAAATGCACATGGTGTTTTCAGTAATCACTAGTCTGAAGTGGGTTCAAGAAAATTTCAGTCACTTTGAAAGCAAATATGAGTACGTGGAAAATGGGAAGTATTATGTTCAAGGTATTTTGTTGTGATATGGTTCGAGATAACCATCAGTAAGGAGGTTGAAAGAACGTAAAATAACCGAGTGATATGGTTAAACAATAGAAAATATCTCGCTGGTGGAACTCAGTTTGAATCCTAAATTGTTGCAACGCTGGTAACAAATGAACTCGGGAGCACAGGATGAAGTTCATTAAAGATGTGAGTTAAGAATGGGGACTGAAGGCAAATGTTGAACTAAATTACTTAGGAAGCATGCCCTTGTTACTTTGTATATTGTGCACCCACACAGCATGAGTAAAGTTATAAAGTTTTCGCAGCACATTTTTTTGTGCTACACTCAAACTGAAGAAGCTTTATAAAGTACTGGAAAGGATATTTACCTTTCAATCCTTGGGTGTATATTATTTTGTTCTCAGGTTCAGCAGGATCCCTGAAGAGCTCTAAACCAGTGGTGCCAAAGCAAGTGCCAGGCCAGGGTATTCCCATCTTCAGTGATGCTGAAAATGTTTCCCCCCATTTTCAGCCCCCCCAAACAAAAGAGTGGCAGTCAATGCCTGTGAGACAGGTAGACAACAGAGAGAATGATAAAAAACCTGGGGTCTGGACTGCAGCCAAGGTGAATTTACTACTTTGTTATTACTATTACAATTGGAGCAATATTAAAATTGAAAATAGTTGAGGAAATGATAAATGAACATCTTCATTTATGTTGTTGTTTTGTGGGGGGGGGGGGGGGGGGGGGGGGGAGGGGGGGGGGGGGGGGGGGGGGGGGGGGGGAGGGGGGGGGGGGGGGGGGGG
>JBCEWB010591378.1:7644-18169 GCA_039654565.1 Peronia peronii | reverse complement strand
TTAACTTAATGTCTACAACTTAACATCAAGAGATTAATCCTTTGATGAGGGCAAATTTTTGCATTGGCATTGCTAGACCATTGCATATCATTTGTTTTCTTCACATAAAAAAGATTCAGAAAGATGAGTTAGAGCACACAATGATCCAGATCTTGAATACAAAACTAGTAAGGCAAGTGGCACAGCATGCATTTTTTAGTGATGTGAAAAAGAGTGTGTATACGCAAGGAGGGGCATGGCTGTGCATGCTTTGTTTAGTGACGCGAAGAAGAAAGTGTCCAGTCTTATTGGTATAGTGCCTTTGGTGCAGCCACTATCTCACATTGTCCACTCTGTCTCTGAAGAAGGTTTATTTTGTTTAGGAAGTTATTGCTGTGCCCAATATGACATGCACAACAAATTTCTCAGAGGTATCTGTGCAAACGGTTCACTGTGTGGATCCAGCAAAGCTTGCCCCAGGTTGTTCTCAAAATGGAGGATGACATTTCAGACTATGTTGACAGAGATGGGCCAGTGATAGGGATAAATCTGAGAAAATGTGACCATCCTTAAGGTCAGCATAGCATTGTCTTGCACAGGACACATGTAGTTGTCACTGCTGCTGGTCTTGACACACAGCGACACTATGTCAGCATGCCAGCACATCGGTTTAAATACATAACCAATGCTTATAAGACAGGAGAGTCATAATACAGTTTCTCTCCAGAAATTCCTTGATCTGTTGGTGATAAAAAAATTCTGAGCTATGTAGATCACTCCCCATGTTTGAATCCATCTGTGTCCTCCATTGTGGTCAGCAGTGGTGGAGTGTGGCCTTCACCTTGTGAGTATGTGTGAAGGATGAGATTTCAGTCACGCTAGAGATTGTCATGTTGTATTGTTCTGCTGGTCAGAAATGCTGTTGCATTCATCGTGTGACAGTCTGGCACTCACTGACCACCCCGCGGGGCCCAGGGTATATAAGTAGGTTCCTTGCTCCCACCTGCAGGTGGTAAAAGCCTACCATCAATGGGGTGTCTCCCATGCAATGCCATCCTCGACATTCTGTGGGCGACATCCGTTCTTTCTCTCCTTGCTCTTGTCTTCTGTCCCGCTCTTTTTTCTTTCTTTTTCGTGACTTATAAACATATTTTACTGTGTTTGGCACAATATAGCTGTGCTCGTGCTGATGTGCCATTAAACCCCAGCACAAACAAACTCCTTGACCAGCTGTCTGATCCCTGTGTCCTCAGGTCCCGGCTATGCCAGTGTCTCCCACGGCCAATGTGTTACAGGCAACTTCCTCTCAGGGATACATATGTGAGTACACATCTGTCACAGTCAGCTTGTTACAGTCAGATGGTAGGGAACTAGGTGTCAAAGAGGGATTTGTTACGAAAACAGATTTTACTGGCCATGGTCAGTGGATTCTTGTAGATGGGCTCTTAGATGGATTGAAAATTATGCAACACATCTGAACCATGGTCCTGATCACTTCAGTGAGTTAATGGCTATCATATCAATTATCCTTTGGAATCATTCATGGGGTGGAAGCATCACAAACACAGACAAGAAAAGGTTAAATAAAATAATGAACAAAACCAGTAAACTCATTAACATCAAACTACCATGCATCGACAATATATATAGGGATATGTGTCTTAAAAAAGCAAAAAGTATGATCTCAGATGTGAAACATCCACTAAATCCTGAATATGTTCGATCAAACAAAATGCAGGAAGAGGCTTCTTTCAAAAAAATTTAGAAAGATATAAAAATTCGTTTGTACCATCATCAGTAAGAGTGTTGCAGAATCTGAAGGAATAAATGTAAATGTAACCAGTCGCTTTATGCGCACATTAGTATATGATCATATGTAGGCATGAATTTATGTTTGTTATATATAGGCATATTGGTATGTAAGGAAGTATGTATATATGTATGTATGTGTAAAATGTATTTCCATATGGACAAATAAACTATTCGTATTCGTATTTGTAACATTAGCTGAAGATTTGTGTACTACAGCTCTCTCCTTTCAATGCTTGTGTGTGTTTTGTAACCACAGGTCCTGATCTTTGTTAGTTTATATAATTTTACCTATATTGCCCAGCTTCTCTCAAACATTGAGGGATTTCCCACGTGAAGATACATTGGTTATGTCACACCACGGGCAATTGTATGAGAGACGTCAAAAATATGTGAGCCTTTGTTTAGGATAAGCCAGACTGATGAATGTCCAGTGTTGAAAACTGACCAATCAGGAGGTTAAATTATTCCTTCTTATACACAGAACCAATCATGAATGCTGGCGAGCATATTGGCAAAATAAAGAAATGATGCAGGGCTACTCCATATTTCGCCTGATTATGCAGCCAAGATGTACATGTGATGTCTCCCCATCCATCTGTACTATAAATCTACAAGAAAATCCATAAAAGGCTTATGGACTTGAAAACAGCTAACTGTATCCATCTGAAATTTGGCACACAAAATTATTGCATAAAGATCTGTGTTTCTACTTACATAAAGCCAAAAAAAAGCTTTTAATGTTTTTAACATTTTTCTAAAAAGGAGATAATTATTGAATAGTAAATTAGTGAGGGTGTTTGATGTGAATTGTACATTCCACAGAATGACCCTTCTGCTTTTGTTCTTCTGGTTCTGCTCACAGAGCTTTCAAAACGACAAACTTTCAGTTTAATCATCCAAAATACCAGTATCAAGCTGCGCACACTTGCCATACCCTTTGAATCACTGGGCAGTATCGTTTTGACCTATATTTAAAAAATCCCACGAAGGCGGTGGGTTCTCTGCTCGTGAGAAAATGTCCCCATCTGTCATCCAAGTGCTACACCTGTGTGAGGAACAGTTGTGAGAATAACATCACTAGTAATGTCTGGGCTGATTTAGTCCCAGGACCAGAAATGCTAAGTTGACGCCAGGATGAATCACTTTGGCTCCCGTGACCTCCGGTCAGTCAGAGTTTCAGCCAATTAGATTTCTTAATGGATTTGAACTTTTGATGAATTAACATGAGCAAGACTATTCAGCAAGACTATTCGCACTAAGTTAACATTGCCATGTTTTAGTATTTGGCGCCAGTTTACTATCCACTCTGCATATGATTGCTAGCCAGGAAAAAAAATCAGCAGAGATTTTGATTCTTATAAAATAAATAACTTATATTGTAGCTGTC
Organism: Peronia peronii; assembly: GCA_039654565.1. Lineage (NCBI taxonomy): Eukaryota > Metazoa > Mollusca > Gastropoda > Systellommatophora > Onchidiidae > Peronia > Peronia peronii. Next base: position 14,991 of record JBCEWB010591378.1, on the reverse strand, counting down.
ATATAAATAAATTAGAAGAGAACCCACGGCCTTCATGGCAGATGTTTTAAATATAGGTCAGACTTGCAACTTCAATGTATGGCAAGCATCCCCACCTTGATGTTGGTATTTTGAATGATTAAAGTGAATGTTAAAGAAAACGTGTTCGGTGTTATGAATGCGTCATCCTATCGAAAATTACAATTTGGATCAAACACTTTTGTGAGTTTACTGTCCTTTGAATTTCAATTATTATTATTATCACTTTTTTAGGGCAACGCCAAACATAGTAAGCTGTGTTTGCCTTTAAGTAAGAAGAGACACAGATCTTTGTGAAACAATGTTGTGTGTCAAATCTCATATAAATACATTCAATAGTTTTCAAGTCCATTAGCTGATAATGGGTTTAGTTGCAGATTTGTAGTAATACCTACTATTCCACATGTAAGTAATATGACCTGATCAGTGACAGTCATAGACAGATTTGACATTCTATAAGCCTGTTCACAGTGTAATCAAAATTTGTAGTCTTGAATAAGGACCAAGTTTTGCGTTTAATTTTTGCAGCAAAAAATTGCTGGACGGTCGGGAAGAGACAGAGCAGGACTGGTCCATGTTCCACAACCAGCCCTGGGGATCTCTGGCCTCGGTAAGTCTCAGCCATCTGATCTCACAATTTCACAAGTTTTGACATCTTTTCACAAATGAAGGACTCAGTGGAGAAAATCTGCTATGTCACAGTTTTGCACTTTTGAGAAATCCAAATATGCTGAGCAAGTGTGATTTACAGTGGATTACTGTGTCTGTAAAACCTGTTGTGTGTTTTAGCTAAAAGAAAAGTAGGATTATTTTACCAAAATACTTTGCAATATAGCAGTATTAATTCTGATGTTCTAAACTTTCTTAAATGGACATCATGGGTTTTGCCATAGAATCCTTCAAAGCTGTCTGCTAATAAACTCTTAAAATCTCTCTCACTTTCTTCCATTGTGACTCAGAAATTTGAAAAACACCAGTCTATCAGTATCCATTTTCCTACTGTGTGTACCAATAGAGAACATTTAACCAGTTTATATTATGTCCAACAACCAAACTGAATGAACCAGGGAATGTTTGTCAATAAGGCAGTGAAAGTTTATGCTTGTGACCGCTCTTGGTTTGCGCAATATTTTTTTTTGTCCCCTGAAAAATGTTCCATCTCTCTCCTCTCTTCTTCTTGAAGTTGGAACGTATCTTATCATGCTAAGCACACTATAGCTGTGATCTTGCTAAAGTGCCATTACACTACACCACAAACAAACCCTGATGTACCACCAAAAGTTGGGAAATTTCTTGAACAGTTTATTCTGGAGTGCATATCACAAGCCTTGCCTTACAGCTACAGCCACGGCGGTGTTTAGGAAATTCATTTTTATTGAAAAATGATATGCTTGGAAAGATTCCCATTCTGTGGGTGTTTGTTTGTTTTGGGGTTTTAACGGCACAACAGCATGATCACGGTTATATTGTGCTGAACAGGTAAGACATGTTCACACCAAAAAGGTTGATCAAGTATATTTAAAGTACAATACTGTATGGACGATGCATTTACCAGTTATAAAAGGAATATCAAAACGTGTATAAATTTGGACAATATAATAATGTAGTATGAAACTAACAAAGAATGGTTGTAAGTAAATATGCGGCTTCCTGTGTCAATTGCCTTGTGCATTCTGTGGATGAAGTCGGAAGTAACTTGTGAAACATTTGCCATCAAAGGTCACAGGAAACTAGTCTAATTGAATAGACTGGTGAACTCAGAGTCGGCACAGATTGTTGTGAGAAACAGATGTGACTTGTAGTCCTTGCATAACCTTTAGAGGCGATAACTGGCTGAAGTTCAGATATTGTCCAAAATGAGAGATGGATGTTTAGCAGACTGGGATAGCTAGAATTACCTGGTGTGGTGATTTTCTGGCTTAGCTCCCTAGTCATCTCCATCAGGGCTGATTCAAATGTGACAAGTGAAGATACTTACCATTATAGGCTCATTGTTGATCTTTTATAAGGGCTTCAGAAGGAGTCAGTGGTATAGTACTGTTAGTTACCATGGGTGATTAATGAGTCAGCTTATAGCAATATCAGTACCTACATTGGTGAAAGATTTGCTAATTGTCCTGCTGTCAGATGATAGGTGTGATTGCTCCATGGAGTTGTTGATTCCTTGGCCACACAAAAGCTAACACAGGTACACAGCAGCACAGAGACTACACATCCACCTCCACACTATAATATGGCAGCTTGAAGTTGCATAGTCTATACTGGAAAAAAAAAAATAAAGCCTGTATGGAGATTATCATATAAATATTATACAGGAGATAGCCATTCACAGATAGGTGGCTTAAAGGTATATTAGAACGCAACCATATATTCAAAGTGTCATATCATGTTATGTTTGTTTTTTTTTCCAAGAAAAGCACCTGGTAGAAACCAGGTTTGTTTCCAGGGCCAACAGTTGATGAATTGTTGTTATGTGGTCATGTGTGTGTGTGTGTATTTGTACCAGGTGAATTCCATGGAGAGTTTCAAGTCTGCAGGGTCATGCTCCTCACTGGCAGGTCCGTACACAGCCTCACCATCCTCCTACCATGACAGTCAGAGGTGAGTGTGGCTCTACTTGTCTGAAATCTGAAATCCTTTCCATACCATCATACGTCACATAGGGCCGTCACAGTCTTCTTCCATTCTGATCTTCTCTGTGCTGCCTCAACCAGTTTTCTCATGCTCTCTGTTCCTGCTTCTTTGGCCTCTCACATGATAGTTCTTTTATGTGTCTCTTTCGGTCTATCCCTCTTTCTTCTGCCTTAGATCTCCCACCTCAGCACTTGTTTCTGTTATTCTGCTGTCTTCCCTTCTACACGTGTGACCGATGCAGCACCATCTTTTTTTAATGCACCATGTTTTTGCTATGTGGGGCTGCTTTGAAATTTCCCTTATTTCTTCTGTGTTTTAAACTCATTCCATTTAATACCCATAATTTTCCATAGGCATTTGTTTTCAAAGCCGTTCACCCTCCTTTCTATTCCACTTGTCATTTTCCAGCTTTCGCAGGCATATGTAAGCGTTGGTAAAACAGTTGAATTGAATTAATTCTGAGCTTCGTTTTTACTGAAATCAGTTTGGAGTGTGGCTGTGGGCAAATCTGCCAGCTGTTAGATATGGGCTATGGGAAGGACATGGAGACCAGTGGCTGCTTGAAGTTGTCAGTGAATATTTATCATTATAAGATTGGTAGGCAGTGCAGATTTGAAGTCCAGGCATTTCGGACAGAGGAGAGATTCAGAGAAAACCGGCCTAGTGGTTAGAATGAATAATTTTCTCAAGTTTTGAATATTTCTGTGAATTATTTGTTATTCTCTCAGTTACATGACTAAAGTCCTCACCTAACAGTATTTTATAGAGAGTTTGAAAACACAGGTTTAGGTCGAAGTGTTGAGAATTGGTGACATTAACAAAACATGACTTGATTGATCATTGACACGTTGAACACACGTTTTTGTGTGAGGAACACGGGTGAGTAGTTGAGAATCCAAACCAGTAGTGGGACCAGTGAACATGGCTGTCCTCGCTGTGGTTTCTGTTGGTAGATTTCACAATCCAACTTGGTGCATTTGCTCTTTGCCTGGGTCACTAGCTGGAGAGTTGTAGATAGCCTGACTTCCTGAAATATGACAAGAGTAGAGGCTTGTGCACCAGACTCCTTTGGATGTCAGTGTGATGTCTGTCTGATGTCTGTTTGAGTCAGTGTGATGTCTGTTTGAGTCAGTGTGATGTCTGTCAGATGTCTGTTTGAGTCAGTGTGATGTCTGTCTGATGTCTATCTGATGTCTGAATGATGTCTGTCTGATGTTTATGATGTAGAGGTGGGACAAGGATGATCTGAGCTACATGTTTACAGGCCTGTCTATTTTTGCATAAGTCCAACCTGTAAAAGTATTACTCATGTCACGTCTTCCTTTCATACTAGAGGTGTGAGGAGCCTCAGAGCTTTGCTATCAGTTCATAGCTTAGAGTTACAAGCTTTTGTTTGTATATTTATTTATGAACAAGTACAACGTTGTGTTATAAAGTCTCTGAGTGTATGGATGTTTCTGTACATTTCAGTGGCATTGTTGCCTTCCAGTCAGCACCATCCTCACCGCCCAATGAGATTTACCTGCTGAAGGAAAATGAGTACTACTCAGACATGGATAAGAATGCGGATGACTGCTCGGATACGGATAGAAACTTGTATGAGGAGGAGGAGGATGCCACCACTGTTTCCTTTTTCCTCGAGCAGGGGAACGAGGGCAACTTGGATGATGGCACTTGTAACACTTCTCTGGGCAGTACTCTGACCATGCTGGCTAGCAATGATAACCTGGACAATGGTGCTGAGAGCTCTGGACATCCAGAGGTGGTCAGCAGTGAGGAGGTCAGGCCACAAGACAGGCAGGAATGTGTGGACATGGTCAGCAACCTCTCCCTGTACAGTATGAAACCAGACAGTGACACTGACATGTACAATGAAGTCCTTACTACAGTCAACAATTCAGAACAAAAAACAAGCCATTCGGTGGCAGACAATGGTGAAATTCCAAGCAGCCGAGAGCCAAAAAATGATGCACAAAACAACTGTTTGCAAGGTGGAGACCAGCTCTTTCACAAAGGCCATAACAGAATATCCTGTGACAAAGAGATTCCAAATACTACTTTTGCACAGGACAGAAAAACATGTGAACCTGAGTTAGCAATATCTGATGGTCAAAGAGTTGACTGCCCAATTGAAACCTGTGAAAACAAAGACCCACCCAGTGATCCTGTGGATGCAGATACTAAGCTAGCAGGTTTAACTGGTTTGACAAGTGTGCCACCCTCAGTCAGCACATCTGGTGCCAATCAGGAATGTTTGACACCTGCAGAGCTCAGTGGTCAGCAGCCAGTCCATGCCCACAACTCTAGCAGTGACCAATCAGAAGCTCACATAGCCCTCAGTCAGCAGGACAATCCGTATCCCAACCTGAATGTGAAGAGAGACAGCAAACTGGCAGCCCTGCTGGAGCTACAGGACAGCCTGGCTGTGCAGCAGAGTGCCAGACCAAGGAGTGAATCATCTGTCACATCTGGCTCAGCAACGTCAGTATCACCAGCACATGGGACGCCAAACACAGCACAACCTGAGGCCGTAGCTCACACTGGGACAGACATGGTGCTGACGTGTACCACCTTGCTGGCCAGTTCTGCGACTCCGCCGGTCAAACAGTCGACTTTTCTTCACCAGATTCAATGTGTCAGACAGCAGCGCCTATGTAAGCTGGGAGGTCAGATGGGCGTCATTGATGATGATAGTTTTGCAGAGCTTGGTGTACCGTCGGGGGCTTCTTCACCATACACCGAGGTGTCCTTGCATGATGCCTTGTCATTGGCTCACCAGCTGGAACCCTCTCAGGGGTCACCTGGCTCTAAGGATCTCTTGAGATACAACTCCTATGAGGGAGGGGAGGGAACTCCATACAACGATGGTAAGTGATCCACCTTCAATTTGTAGTTTCTGTCCTTGTTCATGAAATGTTTTCTATACACTGTTCCGATATTGGCCTTCAGGCTAACTCAGGTCAATAGAACATGCACAGGAAAAGCTTGGACAAAGTGAACATTAGATAGAGTGCTAATACCAGTGTGAAAATGATTCTGTCCCTAAGTAGATCATTGTAACATGTGCTAGACCACCCTGAACTGACTGAGAACTTGGACAGACACCAAAGACACTATATAGATAAGACGGGACACTATGCCAATTTTGTATTTACCGCGACATGCAGCACCCCCAAGTGTCAAGAGTAAACAACAATGATGGCAATCTTGAAACCAAGAAGAGGAGGGCAGTGGTGTGCAAGCATTGATTACACAAATTCAAGAAGTATGGCATGCAATTTTTTTGTTTTCCCTCAAAGATCTAGAAAGATGAGTTAGAGCACACATTGATCCAGATTTGAATACAAAAGTACTAACACAAATGGCACAGCACGCATTTTTTAATAACACGGTGAAGAGTGTATACATTCTAGGAAGGGACACGTTTGTGCACACATTTTTTAGTAATGCGAAGAAGAGAGTGTCCGGTCTTATCTGTATAATGTCTTTGCTGACACTACCCTGGATTCCGCTGTTACTGGAAAGGATCCAAGTTTATGGGAGGCCATCTCCATTTAAGTGACAGACTGTCAGATATCAGTGATAAATGTACTGAAATTGTAGCACAACCATCAGGGAGTTGAGTTTCACCTCTCAAGTTTGATGTCAGGCAGGTGAACAGAGTTGATCTGATGTTCACTGTCTATTCGTGCCAATGCAGACTTGTTTTGTGCCTTAATGAGAACAGAATAGATTTGCATCTCAACACACACACAGACACACATATGCAGACTTACACACACACAGGCTCACACATACACAGACACTATCCTCTGCCTCTTCCTCCATGCTAGCTTTATTGCTAACTAGAGACATAATTTATTTCAGTGCATGTAGAAAAATGAAAAATTCACAACCTGAAATCTCTGGCTGTTTTGGCAGCTCCCCAGCAGCAATAACAGAGGAAGAAAAAAAAAAGACCAAAACGACAATTATGAATGAACTATAAACATGTATGAATGGTCAATGGATTTTTCTTTGTGATTAATTTTTTTTTCCTCCACCAAAAAAAAAAAATGAAGCCTATTTGCACTGTGCTGCTTACAGTTCAGTGATGTGTCTTGTGTTCCTGTCAATTTCCTAGCTGGCCAGAGGATGTCATCTGCACTGACAGTGTGTGGTCCTCTTGGTCAGCCACTGACCTCTATCTCCTTCACACAGTGTGCATAAAAACCCACTGCCAGCAAATTGATGGTACCAGTTGCAAACCTTGTAATAAAAAAATAAGTAGTTATATTTTTTTTTTCAGTAATATTCCTTGGAAACTTTGTTGCATTATGCCTTTATATAGTGCAAGTTTATTGGTGGGAAACTATTGGAACTGTATAAAGGCATGATGCAAGAATGTTTCCAAGGGATAATTGTAAGACAAAAATATAACGACCTAGTTTTGGACTTACACGGTTTGCAATGGTTATGGTCAAAATGAGATGTGACATGATGTGGACTAATTGGGCGCTGGTCAATTTTTTAGCATATATGGAGTTATTGGTATTATTTTGAAGCTTTTTCATTTCTCTTTCTATTGGTGAAAAAAGTCTTTGTCTTGTCATGAGTAGATGTGGAGAAATTGGCAATTAAAGACAATGGAGCTGAGCCACTGCTGCAACTGAATTTAGTGAGAAAATGGCTGATCTAGTTTGTAAATTCTTATTA
>JBCEWB010591267.1:0-15673 GCA_039654565.1 Peronia peronii | reverse complement strand
TTTTGTTTTGCCTGGTCCCCCCCCCCCCCCCCCCCCTCAGGATTTCCAGAGTAGTTACTGCTCACACAACATGTGAGTTCTGACTGAAAATCTGGTAACATCAGCACACGGCAAGTTTGTGTGATGAGTTGTTCTCTCATGTATGTTGTGAGTGAAACTTTCTCTGCGCTGGTTTTTGTGACATGCAGTGTCTCAGGCAATACTCTGTTGTTTTAGACTAAGTTATCATTTTGCTGAACTCATATTTCAAATCAAAGACGTGTGCAAAATGTCTAGATCTATTTTAATTAAATGCATCTTCAGCAAACTTTCATATCACATAAAGTGTTTGTGAGATAATGTTCCCTATTAAACTATTTCTTGTATCACATTTCAAAACAATGCTATGTTCTGTAGCTTCAGGGTTGATAGAGCTATGAAAGGTTTTGGTTGTAGATTTACAGATCTTGATAAGAATGTTTAAGAATGTCCTGACAGTCTCAAGAACCAATACAGCATAACAAACTCAGTCCTAGCCAAACTACTGATATGCAGATATTTCATTGGTAAGACAATAATAGCTAGAACAATGTACCCCGTGCTCCTCACCATATAAAGTTATCATTCTATCTATTTGGTCCTGATGCCCTCTCCAGTTGTCAGAATGCAACCCCTCACTCCCAAAGGTTTGATACAACACAGAGGATATTATATTATACTGTATTATAAAATATTATATTATATTATTGTATTATATTATATGCACAACCTCCCTCCCTGAGTTACATCAAAAGTTTTCATATATCATACAAAATATACATGTACATAAACTATTATTTACAATATTTATATATTATTTAAACAAAGGCCAGAGTTATTCTTATGAATGACAGACCAAACTGTACCAGGAAGACACAGCCAGTTTCACAGCTTAAGGTACCCGAAAGCTGCTCAGGTGTTTCAGTAGAAGTGACCTTGCTTACCCCTGGGGGTCACACAGAGAAGGCACGTGTGGGAGAGAAGAGAAACTTACACAGCCAAACAGTCTTTTCTGCACTTCCATGGACAAAAGAATTAATAATGAACTGTATGTACAAACAGCAACCAAACTGCTCACAAACAGACAAACAAATGCACAAACACACTCACTTCCACACACAAGTACACAACAAATTCACAGACAGACAGACATGCCAACACACTGATGTGCACGCTGACCTTCACTTGTGAACAAATGAACAAACACCTAGTCAGACAGACACACAAGCAGACAAACACACACACTCATTACGTCACAAGCACACAGGAAAAAACACAAGGTGACACAAGTCTGGCAGACCGTGCGAACCTCACCTGCACCATCACCCACACCCTGTCTCCCTCACACAGATGCATCACCCACTCACCTCTATCTCTCAGACTGGCTCTCCCACCACCCCACACACTTTGTCCGCCACATGTCACTGTCACACAGCCCCACAGCCAGACTTTCTCCCACTCCTCCCTGTCAGGCTTTCTCTTCTCTCTTATCACCTGTAACTCGATCCTACCTTCCGTGTCCTCCTCCCTCTGACTATGTTCTAATGCTATCTTATACTTACCTGTCACTGGTACCCTATATTTATGATCAGCCAGACTGTAGTGACCCCCAGGGTTGAAGGTCACCTCTTGGAAACACCTGAGCCGTTGACCGTCAGTAACCTCCAGACACAGGTCGGCCGGTGCTTTAGCTTCAAAGCCGACCTGTGGTTGTTGGGTTTCCTGACTCTGTCCTGCTCCTGTGAGGAAAATAGAAAACATACACACATTTACTCACTTTGTTGTCATCTTATACATCTCTAAACTTCTCTCTGTGTTCTGTCTATCTATTTCTTTTTCTCTCTACCTCTCGCCTCCAGACTGTCAACAAATCTCTCAGTGTTCTCACTTATCTTTTCCTCTTGTCCTTCTCTCCACTGTCTTCCTCTCTTTCTTTTTCTCTATCTTCTGTTTTCATCCAGATGTTCTGTTCTTCCTCTCATGCTGTTCCTCAATTTTCTGCACACACTCTCTCTCCCCCTCTACATTCTGAACTGTCTATGTCTGGTCTCCTCAGTTCTCTTTATGTTTCAGCCACCAGAGGACGGATATCTCGGTCCCATAAGCCACTTTCTTTCTCTCCTTTATACTCTGTAGTCTCTCTCTCTCTCTCTCATTCCTCTCTGTGCTGTCCATATTTGACTTTCTATAAACTACTTTTTTCTCTCTTTCTTAACTCTGTCTACTTCTCTCAACCATTTCTCTGTATTTCGCTCCCTCTCTCTCTCCTGGTGCCCTCTATTTCTCAAGCTCTCAACATTCTCTTTCTTTTTTCTTTCATTCTCTTGCTAATCATCCTGTATTTCTCTTTCTCTCTCGCTATTCCTTTCTTTCTTTTAATATTTCTGTGTTTTTCTCCTTCTCATCTTTCTGAATTTCCTCTCACTTTTTCATTTTTTCTCTCCCACACCCTCCCCCCACCATGATTTTTAAAAAAAAGTAATTATTTGTTCTCTCCCAGTGTCTATTTTACTGTACTCTCTCTCTCTCTCTATGTCTTTTTTTTTCTCTTCACTGGCTCTCTCATCTTTTTATATGTCTACTTTATATTTCTCTCTGTCTCAGTTTCTGTACGTTCTTTCTCTCTGTCTAATCTTTCTGTACTTTCTTTCTCTCTGTTTCATCTTACTATATTTTCTTTCTCTCTGTCTTTTTTTTTACGTTCTTTGTCTCTGTCTCATCTTTCTGTACTTTCTTTCTCTTTGTCTCTCCTTTCTGTATTTGGATGAATTTGTTAAATGTCGGTGTGAATGAACTCCTCACTCTAAGACAGTTGTTAACTTTGGTCAGATCAGAAATGTCCAGACATTCCAAGAAAATGTCTGTGAGAGCAAAAGGCTCAGGTTTTCTGTCCTGTCACACTCATCTACTTTTTCCCCAATTCACTCTCCATGCTCATCCTTTTTCAAACCCCTCTCTCTATTTTTCATGAATCACCCTCTCTCTCTCTCTCATTTGTCCCCCTTTTTTTCATTTTGTGTTTGTCTCTCTCTCTATTTTTCATCTTTCTCTTTTCTCTTTCAGCTCTCTCTCTGTCCCTCTCTCGCTCTGTTTTTCCTGTCTCTCCCTTCCTGTCTCTCTGTTGTTCTCTGGATTTTTATTTCTCTCTCCCTCTCGCTCCCACATTTTCTAGCTCTAAATCTTCTACATTTCCTCCCATCCCTCTGTGCAACCTCACCCCCCCCCCTTTACTCTTTACTTTCTCTGGCTGACCTGCCAGACTTCTGTCCCATCCTCTCACTGATCAACTACAGGTTCATTAGTCAAATCTACCCACAACAGTCTCTGACTGAAAACGTGACTTTAACCAGCTACTTGGAGACTGTGCTATATCGTGACATAGATTTGAAACAGCAGTATGTCTTGGCAAATTGTAGTGACAACCCTGATTGCACCAGAGGTGGAGCACTAGAACTTGTATTTTTAATATGACGACCTCTGGAGTAAGAGTTGGCAACCATTGTGTCTGTTTCTGTTACTAACAATCTAACATTACACACACACACACACACACACACCGTACATGTTACATACACTTCATGGTCACACAAACATCTCTGCTGACTGCCCTGTACCTCACACTGAACATCTCCAATACTGACAGCTTTATGAGAAATTAGAGTTATCAACACCAGAAAATCTCATGGAGTAATAAATCAATGGTTACAAATGAGCTATCACTACAATTCATAAACGTGTTCATAAACTATCCCAGCAACAACTTTGAGCCCCAGTCTATATACCTACTTGCTCCATCTTCTCCTGCTGTCTCCTGCTTTAGTCTTTCCTCCAGCCTGGTCTTCTCCTGTGTTTCTGCTTCCAATGACTGCACCAGTCTGGTCCTCTCCTGTCTTTCTGTTTCCAGTGACTGCTGCAGTCTGGTGCTCCTATGTCTTTCCATTTCCATTGACTTTTGCAGCCTGGTCCTCTCCTGCCTTTCCATTTCCAATAACTGTTGCAGCCTGGTCCTCTCCTGTCTTTCCATTTCCAGTAACTGTCTTTCTGTTTCTGATGACTTTTGCAGCCTGGTCCTCTCATGTCTTTCCATTTCCAGTAACTGTCTTTCTGTTTCCAGTGACTGTTCCAGCCTTGTCTTTTCTTCACTGTGTCCTGCAAGCATAGATCAGAACACATTGAGTTACATCCAACTTCAACCATTCACTTGTCACTCAATTTTCTCTATCATAAAGATATATCTAAATCAGCAACAAAGTAATTCGTGGCTACTGTTTGCCTGGAAATTATGAAGGTTCTATGAGATTTTAGCCATCAGTCATGTGATTCAGTTGAGAAAACTTAACATGAATTCAAGAAATGATTGCTGGATAGGGTCATTGCCAAAGAAAACACGATTACATATGCTTCACTGGAAAACAGTAGAATGATACTTATTGTATATTATCCTAGCTATTAAATGGTAAATTAGATTTATAATTGTGTAAAGAAACTCATGAGTTAGAACATTTGTTTGTAATATGTAGACATGTACAACCTGTGGGTAGATATTGAAATCACATCACATGAGCACTGGCTGCCCAGATGTCACTGATATAAAGCATAGGGGAAAATGACAGGCTAAACAAACAATTCTTTGTCACAGGTAAACCATCGCTTACTGGTAGGGAAACTGGAGATCTCAGAGTACAAATATGGTAAATTAGATATTTTGCTTTATTTATAATACACATTTGGTTCAGACCAAAAAAATGTAACAAGTGACATACTAAATGAGCCATTGTTTGTTTGAGCTAGAACTCTGACAATTACAGAATGATTATGGTAGACTGCGATCTTTGTCACTCAGACACTCAACAGATTTAGTGTTCAGAAATGACTAAATGATAGGCAATAAATGTAAACATTGTACATTTCATCTTAATTGTTGCTGTATTTCACTGCAGGATTTAAGAAACCAACGATGTATCTTTTGGGAAGATGAAAGTCCCATATCATAATTAAAAAGAAAAATTCTGCACATGATTCTAAATTCTTAAACACTTAGATACTGCACAAAAAGTAATTCTGAGTTTCCATATAAAACAAGATTTGGTTTGCCAAAGAATGGGAGTAGACATATCATACAGAGGATTGAACAGGCACAGAATGGCTGTAGATGTATCATACAAGGACTGGACAGACATAGACTGGCTGTAGACATATCATACAGAGGATTGGTGTGGGCACAGAATGGCTGTAGATATATAGTATAGAGGATTGGACAAGGACCTGACTAAGCATGAGTATTGGCAGTTTCCATATGCCTTGATTCATTCCAGACCAGGACAGTTAGAAACAGATTTATAGAGACCGGCAAGTCTAATGATCCAAATCTCCCCAGTACATCACTAATGTGAAAAACTATCAACAAACTAACATAAATAAGGATAGGGAATTGGTGTAGTTCTATATGTGGTGTGTTAATGCCAAGGACACTGGCTTGAGGGATGAGTTCTCTCCTGAGCCCTATCACAGGGCAAGGGCTGACAATTCTAATTACTTTTAGGAGCATTAGCCATGTTTCAGTCAGCCTGCTGATTGACTGACTACATTCAAAATCTAATCCTGTATGTATCTATCAATTCTAACCTGATATGTGTCCAACTACATCAACAAATTATGTCAAACTTTCCTATATGTATAATATATGGTTGATCTATCTTTACAGTTACATTACGTTTTATATGCGTCTTTCAACCTCCTTGTGGAGGTTATCTAGACGGTCATCCTTACAGTGTGTGCCTTTGTAATTTCATGATCATTGTAAGTGTTACATGTAACAATGCATGGTGAATTGTCTGTATGTTTGGGGCCAAGACAAAGTGGTTGACAAATGACAGTTAGATCAGAGATCATTGGCTGGAGACTGGTTAGATCCAAGACCGGTCCATGTAACATTGTAAGAGTGACAGCTACTCTGCAGGCATATCATAATATTGTTAATAAAATATTGCTTGAAAAACTTTGCACAGTCTCCTAAAAATTTTGCAGTTTTGACACAGGCACTGAATCTTTTCATAATGTATACTAGTATGGGCTTTTATCTAATTTAAAAAACAACAACAACAAAAGATTACAAGTGTATACTGTAATTACAATCCACCATGTAAAAATCCAAAGTTTAGTGTCGATACAAAATAGATTTCTACCTTATGTGGACTGTGGTGCAATAGCGATAGGGACACAAATACATGTAGTTCTTTTCATTATGGCAATTACTGACATTATTGTTTTTCTGAAATATTTTGCTCACGTCTAATAGTGCACATTATTCTGATCCCATAATTATTGTCTCTCTCACAAAAGACACAGAATTCACCAGTTTGAGATCTTCTATTCATGAGCACTAGAGAGATTTGAGATACATGTATTACTCTGAAAGATGCGTTCAGCACTAGTAGCATTATCCAAACATGTTCTCTCTGTCCCAGTAATTGTATGTCTTACTTATTTTGATGTCTAAGATTTCTTGTGTCTTATCTCTCAGTTCAGCACGCAGGTGGGTCAACTCTTCTCTCATTTCCTGAGGATCTTCAGCCTGTAATACAAACATACAGGTCAATGCAAAGTTATATTTCAGGTGTCTGTTGGGGAGTGAAGGGAGAAGGGGGCGAAATGAGATCCATGGCTGATATATAGACTGAGATCTTATGATGTGAGCTTAGAATATCAAAATATCCTATATTTAAAAACAAAACAATAATAAACAAACAAAATAATGAAATGCAATCAAGTCTTACTGGCCTAAACATCATGCAACAACAAACCTATCCGTACAAACATTACATGTTAAGCAACATACATTTGAACCTCAGATATATTTATTGTTCACTTTCCTGATCTATCCTTGTAAGAGCTCTCACTCATACTGAAAATTACTAAAATGACATATTTCAGGGTTTGATCCTCTGAATAATAATAAATATACTGTCACCTCTGCACACAAAATACCCCAATCCTTCTCTTTTCTTTTTTCTCTCCCATTTACTTCATAAGAATATTCACTCTTGCACTGTAATCTATAGACAGATTACACATTCTTGTCCCATCCCAGCAAATACAGTGCACACCTGATATCCACCTGATATATCAACATTTAAGGGTCCAGATATATTGTGCAGATATAAGAAAAAGTTGATATAAGAAAAACCTCATTAAGATGGTGTTCTTTCACTGCAAAGGTGGGACACTACAACAATAGCAAGTAATAGTGAGTAGTTTGATTGTAAGGGGAAGAAACTATGCCCCGATCAAAATATTGATAGTTATTTCCCTTGCAGAAAAATCGATAAAATCAGCATCCGTCTTTTTGTCTTTTGCGACATCATCATTCAGCAGAAGTTTAAGTTTAAGCTTTGAAAAAGAATTGAGTGTTTCGGTAGATCTTGCAAGAATACAGATGGCAGGGATTACTGCTGACATAAGTGATTCCTCACGGTCGTATGAAACACGAGATCAGTTCATGACACATATCCGACTAGATATAGACAGCACATGGGTGAATGCATAAATGCATCACATGTATACAAATACACACACACACACACACACACACACACACATGACGACTCCCCCATCACACTGACAGTTGTCCAAACTAGACACAAGCCTCTTTGTTTCCCTTTCAATGGTTTCTTTAAGTCTATTGTGCCCACCACTCCTCTCCTTACCTGATCATCCATCTATGAACAATTTTAAGAATTCTTTTAAGAGCGGAACTGACACATGGAACCATCGAAATATATTCACCCTTATGCGAGAAAGTTAGACAGCGGGCTTCCCTACTCAAGAAGCTAGGGGACAGGCAATTTCTTGAGCACAAAAATAAGGCCTGCACTGCTTAGTAGGTTTGCTCAACATAAGACAAATCAAAAGGAGAGGATGTCGATATAGAGGAATCTATTTACTAACAAATAAAGAGGAAATCTGCACTTAATAAAATTATGCCAATAAAAGAGAAATGTCTTTATAAACGATGTCTTTATAAGTGGTGTGCACTGTATACAAACTCTAAAAATGTTCACATGTTCCTTATCCACTGACAATTCTCGGCTCACATTAGTTTTCCGTAGGCAAGATAACATTGGGCAAACAATGTATATCTGTAAAGGATTTCACAAAAAAATCATAAAGGCAAAAAATAGAATTTCAGGGAAACAATTCTGGTGTTCTTAGTGGTCATCATGGTTCTTAAAGAGGAAAAAATAACACAATAACAGATACAATTCTGGGTAAAAATAAGAACATTATTTTTCATCACAAGAATACAAATATAACAAATCACAGACTTAAGCAGAGATAATCAAGTCTGGTTTCTTTAAGCAATCTGCCAATCGCAGTTTGCTTTAATTTGCACAACAGATGATGATTTTGATGTTCATTTCCTTTATACTTCATAGTTTCAAGCAATCAAAATTTACAAGATGCCAAGTGGGAACTGTCAGATAAAGTTTCAGAATGCTGCTATGTTCAGTAGTTACTGCTGTAGTGATTATGACTTCTACAGAATTCAGGAAGAACATAAAATATAGGATTTTTTTTCCTCCCTTTAGTATACACTCAACATTTTAATCTAGAGAACAGGATTACGTCAGTTCTATAAGCATGCCTACTTCAGTCTGAATAAATTTTTGCATTGAAATTTGAAATTTTGATCAGACAGTGGCATCTCTGCCTACTCTTCATTCAATTTTAAGAATTCTTTAAAGAGCGGAACCGACACATGGGACCATCGATACATATTCATCCTTGTCCGACAAAGTTAGACAGCGGGCTTCCCTACTCAAGAAGCTAGGGGAGAGCTGACCCATTAAAAAAAAAAAAAAAAAGAAAAAAAAGTAGGTCTAATCTTTCTTCTCCTCCAGGTAAGATTCAAACTTCTGACACTTTCCCATTTTCATTGAGAGGCAGATGTCTAGGTCCTTAGCCATAGTGCCCCACTCTTCCCTCCCCGCAAAGAAAAACAGATTTTTTTTTCTCCTACATACATTGTTTTTTGTTCTTTTTTTAATCCTTGTTAGGATTATTTTTTCAAACAAAAAAAAAAAAGAAAATACTTATGGACAGGCATAACCTAGCAAGAAATCTAGAGGGAGTTTGTCCAACATTAAGCAACACAAATATACACCTGTGGAACAAGGGCCCACGTGTAGGAGGTTGCTTTGCTGAGCAGTTATTGTTTCCTGAGCTATATTTTCTTTCTTATTCTAGTAAGCCATTTTACTTCATTTCTTATGCGAAAAATCACTTCTTGAACTTTGTTGAACTTCTTTTTCATTTCAAATGTTTTTCACGTTTTTCTGCATGAAAGTAGTTTTTTCCTTCTTCACAATGCTTGTTTTATGCTTCAGTGGCTCATGTACCTCGTAAAGGAGAAATAATTTGGCTGAAAGTTGAAATGGCTCATTCAGTTCTATAGCAATATGACTTACTCACATAAGGATATGAAACATCATCCACAATATTTCTGACAGCTGCCTCATCCAGGCCTGAAACAGAAATAGAACATTTCTCATCATGAACACAAATGTACCAGTTTTAGTGCAATAGACCAGGACAATACATGTACTACGATATATATAAAAGACAACTCTCTGATTTGAAGTTAAATCTCCTTTCACATTCACATAAAGCCCCCTCAAACTGATACCAGCTACACTCTAAAGCGGTTGCTAAGAAAGTGCTTAAAATTGAAACTTGCATTATTAAGAAAGAATCTTTGGGAATGCTTTTTTTTTGTTTGTAATTTGTTATGTTTAATAAGAAATAAAACTATGGGCTGATAAGAAAACTACCGATATAACGAACAGTTTTTGTTTCCCTGATCGCATTTTTCTTTCATATTAAGCGTAACCAAGACCAAGCTGAGGCACTGGACCAGTTTGTTCCAACAAGAAAATTGTCCATGAGCGCATCAAGTACCAGGATCCGCAATGTGCTGTACTGCCCAGCAGTATGACACAAGAGAGGAAAGGCCTGAGGCACAAGCGTGTAGAAATCATGCATCCACCATCTCCCATTTCACACCTCACCCATGGCTTGCACCCCAATCAAATGTGATGTACCGCCTATTACGTGCATGTATGACATGAGGCTATTACGATTTTGTTATTTATAGCCACACAACCATGGTATCAGAGGATGGATTGGCCTTTGTCTTTTCAATCATACACTATACACACTTCCACTTACTGTTTCCTAGTTTCATTGATTTTCCTTTTCACTGCATCGTACATGTACAAGTCCTCTTATTACATTTTCAGTTTCATTTTACTTTTGGATGTATCCATTCTAATTTAATTATATATACTGGTCTGATAGGTAGCAGTGGGGTCTTCAATCAGGGGAGGTAATTTGGTAATTAAACTTTCATCCAAGAGTTGAGTATGATTTTCATTCCCCCCAAATTTCATTTTAACCGTTTTAGAGTGTTTATCTGTAAAGAATTTCACAAAAAAATCATAAAGGCAAAAAATAGAATTTTGTTTGAGATCATAATAATGAAGCTACAATCAATCACAGATCTCTGTGTCAGTTGTGAATTATCAATAGTTCTAATAGAATTAAATGTTGTTTTTTTAAAAAGGTGGAAACTCACAGAGACCAGTGTCTCTGTTGTCACATCAGGAAATTTATCACTAAAATCACTAAAAGATTCAAACATGAGCAAAACAATATTATCTGTGCCTCATCTATGTCGAAAAAATGTCCCAGCATGTTGGTAAATGCACAACTGCCTAATACCATAAAGAGGTAGGCAGCTCATATAAAGACAGAATAAGAAAAATGTTTGTGTAAAGAAAATAAATTTGTGTGAATTTTTCTATCTTTCGTATTGGACTTTTCTGATTGAAATTATGAGATTTATATGAAATTTTCAAACCAGCTTTGTTCAATAAGTGATAGAAATCAGAGAAGCAATAACATCTGAGGGATCAGAAAAAGATGAGATACTTCAAAAAAAAATGTCCTGATCTTATAAACCAATTATTCACACTTCTGCCAGTTTGAGTCAATAGGGCCAGTACAGACAGATTAGTCTAAGCATTTGTAGGTGTACTTCATATTCACAGGCAAGTTTCTATTCCAAAACACAGAGAACAGGAGGTATAAACATTCTTTAGCAGTTCTGTCATATTATTATTCTATCTGCCCTCATATTTTCTATTCCTGCTGTACCCACATTGACTGTCATATCAAACACACAAAGTGTTTAATATGTAGCTTTGGTTGGCCATTACATCTCTTTCTTCACATAAATATTTTCCTTTCTCTGTGTTCACTGTGGTCAGCTTACCTCTCTATGGTACTGGTAGTACAAGGATGTGCATTTACCAGCATAATTGGTCTTTTTTTAAATATATAGACGATGCATTGCTTTATTCATGCTACCATCTAAGGAGCAAATTGTTCGTCCTTGCAGAATAATAATATCATTTTTTTTTACATTCAGCAGAGAGATAATCCAGACAAAGCAAACTCACCTGCTGCATAGCCAACTTTGTGAGCCACATGTAACAGTTTCATGTCTTGATGGCTCAGAGCCTGAATAAGGCAATACAGCCAGTCTGGATATTTGCACAGGCAATGGAGCAGGGCGGTGGAGGCACGTGCATTCCCGTTATTTTGTTCTTCTCGCTGGATCTTTTGCTATATAGTAGACAAAACAATCAAAGATACAATATTAGACACAGAAATTGGAGACTTTTTTTCTTATCCTCAAACTGAATAGTTGGAGAGAGGGTGAATAAGGCTGGTTGTACCAAGTGTCAGAGATATTATATCTGCCAGTGTGTGGGAGTGTGTGTGTGTGTGTGTGTGTGTGTGTGTGTGTGTGTGAGGGAGGTGGGGAGGGCGAGATGGGGAGTGGAAGGGAGAGGATTGGGGTGGAGAAGGATCCAAATTTTACACATAAACTAATTTGCTCACCCTCCTACTGAAGGCTGGGTGTTGAATCACAAAGATGTAGCCCCACTTATTAACTTTTGAGCAGACACAAAATATACAAAATTTTTATTAAAAAGAGAAGAGCATTTCAATGAGCTATTTTTTCCGCCAACAATGTTACTCTACTTTGCTAGCCAGGTGGGGCATAAAAGAAACTTTGTAAAGAAGGGGGGGGAAAAAGAACCAGTACTGGATACGCCCTCTAATAAATCAGAGTTTACTTAAGAGTCAATTTCAAGTTCTTTATGATGAATTTTGAAACTACTGAAAACATTTTCTAGGCTAGCATTAGGATGAGCATAGAATTTTCACAAAAATTTAAGTTTTGTTGGGTTAGACCTATTTTACACCGGAAGTACATTGTGAGTCTGGTTTGTCCTTGTGCAAGTGGGTTAATCATTTCTCACTATCTGTGCCATAAACAAAATACCTCTTGGGACTAGTAAACATGTAGTTTGGCATAGTAATTTTGTGGCTCCCTACTACTCCTTGGAACAGAGCAGGTCTATCCTGTCTTGTCCTGATAAGAGGGGTACAATTTTCTGTATTTTAAGTACCACAACTCTGGACAGAGCAGTCCTGTTGAGCTATCTATGGTATTAGCTTTAGTGTATGACCAGCTCTGGGAAGGAAAATATCCTCCTGAGTTCAAGATAGAATAGTCTTAATTTACATAGTACAAGTTCAAGAGGTTTGTTCATTTCTTTATTATTTAACTTTTATCAACTGCTAAGAAATAATGAATAAAATTTAAAATACAATTATAAAAACAACAACAATAACATAGAACTGCATTTTGTTGTTTCCAATATTCCATGTTCAATGACAAAAGTAATTAAGCTTTCCATACCCATTTACTCAGCAGGGATAGGCCTGCGCCATTTAAGGTTATTCTACTTAAATATTTTTCAGACAGTAAATACTTGAGGTCTTGGAACATTTGAAGATTTGACATTCCATTCCTTATTCTTTTAACATTCATGTACGTAATCATAGCTCATTTATGTCCCTTGGCAAATACAAGATTTAATGAATTAACAAAAATGAAGCCCACTAAAACGCATTACCATGTTTGTGAAGCACTAGAAAAGCCACCTCTATCTTCTATATTGGTCAAGATTCACCATGGAGCACAAACAAAACAAGCTTTTGTATCTAGTCCAACAGAATGAACTTTAAATAGATTCAGATCCAGGTCTGCTGCTTTTTTTGCAAACAGTTCACTAAGTTTTATGTAAGCAGATCAATTAATGTCTGTCCAGTCTGTCCAGATCCCACTTCAACCCCATCTATCTCACTGACACAGATTATTACACGAGAGTTGCATTCACTTGAGTTGATCCTTGGCTGAGTTGATTTTTTTTCTTTAGAACAGATAACAAATGTGTTGATTTGAATTTCCATCCTTGATCATTCAAAGCCACAGAAAAACAACAACAGATGTTTTGATTTGAGATGTGACGCAATAAAATCAGGCTCTCGTCAAATTTTGAGCATATGGAAGTTATTGATATCACTGTGAAGATTATTCATTTTCCTTTCTGTTTTTGAAAAAATTGTTATTCTATCTTAGGAAGAGTCAAGATATTAATGGAGGTGACCTGTTACTGCAGCTGAATTTAGTGAGAAAATGTCCAATCACTTTTGCTGATCCTTAGGTATACTTGTAGACTACTTCATATTGTGTGAATCAATGTCGGTTCATGTACTATCACAGGTGATCACTTACTGTTTCAAAACAAGTTTAATGTTTCTGTCTTGCAGGAAGTTGTTCATGCCTGGATAAAAACTCAGTGACCTAACAACCGAATCTCGGGTACATTAGTCTCTATAATTAAAGTATAATCAGAACCAAAATTGGATGTAGATTTTTTAAATAAATTGATTAGATCTAAATCTGAAACTCTAAATTAACTAGATTTAGCATCTGAAATGCGGATGATAATAAAATCTTCACAATCAGCATCCGAGTTCACCAGAGTTTTGGGTGTGGAATTATGTACGGTCAACTAGACTAGCACCCACGTTTCAGGTGCAAAATGCTATACAATCAACTAGCATCTGAGTTTCGGGTGTGGAACAACGCCTCCTTACAATTGTTGGACTTTCACTCAATTTATTTCAGAACATTTAACTCTGAAATGTATGTTTACATTGATATAGAAGGATTCTGTGAAGAAAAAAACATTGGCTTACAATTCATTCACTGTTGAAAAATCCATGATTTCTCCAGTCACCGCAGTTTGATGAGCGCCTGATTTCATCATGTCGTGTCTCATTTACATTTCATCGCGAGTCTAAAATTCAAATACAGCAATGTTACAAATTTCAATAGGTTACAAGTTTGACACATTGCCTATGTCATTTGGCTCAAATATCTTCTTCCACTATGACTAGTTCAATTGTGCAAGGACTAAGGACAGCTAGAAAAGTGGAAGTGTGGAAGTGAGCGAGTTAGTGTGTGTATGAGAACAGGGCATGTTTGGGAATGGGGTAGAGGGTGTGGGATGGGAGAGGTGGGAGGTGCATAATGATTTGTAGCCTGTTACACATACTCAACCTGAGATTTACTCAGTTTAGTCTTTGTCTGAGAACTCATATAACAAACATCCGCGTAGCATGAAACAATATTTTACAAACTTGACTTCATACAAATATTATGCATCAAATTTTAGTGCAGTTTGAAACAAAATACCACTTTATC
This sequence comes from Peronia peronii, assembly GCA_039654565.1. Lineage (NCBI taxonomy): Eukaryota > Metazoa > Mollusca > Gastropoda > Systellommatophora > Onchidiidae > Peronia > Peronia peronii. The sequence goes on along the minus strand of JBCEWB010591267.1, from coordinate 969 downwards.
ATTTTCATAAATTTAAACTACAACTTGATGCAGAGAGTGCGATCACGTCCTCATTCACTGTTTTGGAAAAAACATTTCACATGTCAAACATTGACACCAAAGACAGAACCGTGTGGTGAATGGAAGTTAAGGGAAAAAGATCTAGTTACCAATATTCAAATGATACAAAAATAATAATGATAATAATAATAATAATCAGAACCAAAAAAAAAAAAAAAAAACAGAAAAAGCACTGGCCTGAAGTCCAGGTCAGACTGTTTGAAGTCCAGGTCTATGCTTCTGTTGAGCAATGAATGTACTGAATTTTTCTCTGCTCTCTAAGTGACATTAAGATTGAAGGGGTAGTGCAACATCATTTTGTTGTGTCAAGTTTCTTTTTTGTTTTTGCCTCAGATGAAACGTTACGGTTACTGTAAACCCACTGACATACAAATTAGAAGCCGATGGCTTCTTAAATTTGAGATTTAACAATTAAAGAGACGGGATCGTTCGGACCGCTCGGTTTCCCGTAACTGACGTAGACCGGGCTTGAGGTCATCTATTTCCAGAAGGCACACTAACGGGACGCTTGAGTGGGCCTACGCAGTATGTAAACAATGGTGTACTGTGTGGCTGAGAATTAACTGTCGGTCGCACGGTAGTCAGCTGCAGGTGTTTTTAAGGGCTCCACGTTGCTCTGTGATATTTCTCATCATGCCACTTGAACTTGGGGTTTATCGCCCCAGTTTGAAATTATAGCTGTAATAAGTATGCGCAGCTCAATAGACACCTCTTCAAAAGGTAAAGGAATCTTTACCTAATAGAACAGTGAGAAATTCCATGCCCAAAGATCAAATCCTCTTGAACAGAAGAGAAGAACAGAAATCAAAGGCCACATGGCCTACTCAAGTCTTCTCAAGTGCTCCGAAACTACAATCAAAAGAAACGATGATCAAGAGAAGAATATCAAATAGATGAAGTCTCTTTGTT
>JBCEWB010590937.1:1068-12278 GCA_039654565.1 Peronia peronii | reverse complement strand
ACGCAGATCTATCAATGCAAACAACGATGAAGAGAGGGGAAACATTGTTGGAGAAATTGTTTTGGTCTCGGCACGATGGAAGTTTTTTTCGTTGTAACTCGTTACACAGAATGTCTTCACTCTTTTTAGTGAAGGGATTTCTATAGCTATAGCTTGCTACCAGTTTCTTAGGTCTTAGTTTTTTTTTTCTCTCTCTCTCTCTCTTTGTCCTGCTGAGGTCCATTTGACCCTGTCTAGAGCGTCAGTGGTTTTTAAAAAAGTCCTCGATCCGTCGCCATTGACGGTTAGGATATGAGTGCTTGTAAACGTTTTTTTTTTGTTCATTCTGAAATGTTGTTTGTCCAGTTTTTCTTCAGTCTATCATTTTCGCTGTCATGTTCTTTGTGGGACAGTTTTAGCAAGGCCAGTGGATCTTGTGACATGGCCGTGCATGGTAACATTACTTCAAACTGATATTGAATTTCAACATCTTCAGTTTTATGTTGGGTTTCAACAATTTACAGTGAAATCAGCTGTAAAGAGATTCCATTTTATAACAGATCGTTAGCGAGAGTCCGAAATGTGTTCATGTGAAACATCTTTGATTTTCTAAGTTGTTGGTCACTTAAAGCTGACCACTGGATCATGTCCTACCTCACTGAGCTGTAGCCAGTTGATTTTACAGGTCTTGTTTTACTGACCTGTTTTTGCCGGCTGTGGCGGCTCTGATTAATCTGATTTTGACTTAATGGGAGATCGTTGTGACCAGGCCTATTACTTCACTTTGCCAGAAGTGTTGAGCAGTGGAAAAGGGAAAAAAAAAACACTTTAGTTCATGTTATTCGAAAGATTCATCATTAAAAATGTTAATAAAATTGGCAAGGAAACATTCTCTTCATACCATAATTTAATCATAATTTTTCCAGGAATGTTTCAAGCAAAGGGTGCAAAATGGATTTTTCCCCCTCTATACTGCATATTCAACACCTCTTTTCTCTGGAAAAAGTAATAGGGCTGGGCACTATGATCTCCCACTGGGTAGAGGGCACGCGTCACTAACATTGGGACAACTTCGTATCTCAGGAGCCCAACAATGTCTAATGTGCCGGAAAAAACAAAGAAAAAGTCTTCATATTGGAGAAACTGATTTTCAGCTACTTTTTTTCCAGACTCCTAGTTTTACAACTTATAGACTATATCAGAGGGTTATATCATTGTAATGGACAAGTCAATTTTTTGTTTAATAAATTGGAATCAAATATTTAGCTTAAGAAAGCAAAGTTTCATTTTGAAAGGGTTTTCATTTACAGTCGAGCAGCACGTACTAAACTGGTCTCACAAGTCAGTGACTATTGTCGGGTTTTCCAGCACTGTTTGTAGTTATTTCAGTGCTTTATCTCTGACACCTTCACGTCTTACATATTTGACTCCTGAATCTATGCTGCCTTTTGGGAAAATGTCCGTAATGTCTTCTAAACATGACTGGATATTGTCCCCCTATGGTAGAATGTCCTACCCTCATTGCTGTACGATAAGGCGCGATTCATTCATTTCCAGCATTGCTGAGGTAAAGAACAAAAAAAAAATGTCGCGCATCATTTGGTGGACTAGGCCATAATATATCGACTTAATACACAATTCTGCTGACAAAATTTCTTACTTGACAATACCTGACAGCTTTGATGCTCAGGGAGATTTCGACCTAATCCTAACAACAGTGACAGATCTCCAAGATTTCTTGTCTGCCTATGGAGCAAAGCACATAATTTAATATCTGAACTTGACTGACTCTTTTCTGCTTATTAAAAAAAAAATTAACTCTGTGCTTTTTGAGATCCCTGTTGTCTGTATAATTTACTGACGGCAGGTTCGTACGAATGTTATATCTCAACCCCCAAAGTGTTAAGAGGCCGAGGTGTACTAGCAATGGGTCTTCATACTGTGTGCTTATAAATTATACAAGCTTGAACAATTCTTTCCAGTTTTAAGGATGTTCCTCTTGTATCGCTCTGTGTCTTGAAATTCGTCTTCAATTAGTCAAGCTTTACCACACAAAATTAGAGTTCAGAGATATCCATCATTTATAGGGTTAATATATGGAATAGTCGACGCTAGTTTACTGACCAGCTTTACATTTTTCAGTCACATTGACTGTTTACATGGGATTTGCTTAACTGTTGCTGTAGGAAAGTTAGACTTAGAACTTTTTTTTCTTGCCGTTGCAAGTCACATAAAGCCCCCGTGTTCTGGCTCCTACAAACTTTCAATTTTTTTTGTGTGTAAATCTGCTTATAGCTAATTGATAATCAGTGTTAAGCAGATATATTGTATCGTGGCAAACAACCGTGAAGAGACAAGCACTGTATGGCAGGGGAGGTGATTTTTTCTGTTTGTTCATTACAGCTCGTGCCACAGAATCCGTCCCCCTTCTGTTTAGTGAAGGGTGTCTCGCTGGCAGTTCATCCTGGATCTTTGGTTCTTTTTCTCTTTCCTGCCCAGTCGCCATTATTATTACTATACTTTTTTTTTTCTAGATCAGTTTATTTTCCACAAAAATAAATTTTGTAGAACGTAAACGAGGTGAATCCTACACTTATTCACACAAATTCAGCATAATGTTAATGAATATTGGCCTTACAATCACTTGCATACTGTCTTCTTGGACATTCACACAACCCCCCTGACTGAAAGTTCCAGCATTCTTAAATGAGATACATGAGTTAAGTAAGATAGATGCTCCCCCCCCCCCTCCTCCAACCCTCTCCCCCCATCACACACACACACACACACACACACACACGCACACACGCACACACGCACACACGCACACACGCACACACGCACACACGCACACACGCACACACGCACACACACACACACTCTCTTTTACATTCTTATCACAGATGGCGTAGCGCTTTCGTCGTGTTTTGGTGTGTAAAAACGTTGTGATCTCACTGTTTGTGAGGAGAGGGGATAAGAGTCGCTCATCTAATATTTTCTGGCTCTTGTTTCAACACTTCATTATGTACAATGTGTAGATCTTGTACATGCTTTGTGTGATTCTTTATTGCCTTTTTAATAATGTCAAACTTCTTTTGGTCTCGTTTGCAGTTACCGCCCCAGCAACACAGGTTGACTAACAAAACCCACGTTCTCTATTGAACTTATGAAACAATGACGTCATCGACCTGAAATTGTCTCAGCTTCCATAAAGAGCACATAAACAAAAAATACAAAAAGAAAATGATGTGGTCCCTAACCCCGATGGGGGAGGCAGTGGCTCTGTGGTTCGGCCTCTGCTTCCGAGGATGAAAAAGCTCACCGTCGGTGAGGTTCCGGCTTCTGTGCGGCTCGCGGGTCCTCTCATCGGGGGATGGAAGGACACTAAGATTGAAAGACTGGCAGTTTTTCAGTAACTCGACGGTCCCGTGGCTTCTTCTGGGTAGGGGAGCCCGACGTATATAGCCTTCTCGGATAAGGGCGAATATATTTCGGAGGTCCCGTGTGTACGTTACGCAGGTTAAAGAATCCTTGGCAGTTCAAAATCGATGAAAGAGTAGGCTGCGTGCCGCTGTCCGGGCAAAATTTCCAAATTCCAAATTTCTACCCACAGAATTTCTCAACAAAAATTGGCAAACCGAGATAATCCTATCTTAGGATTGAAAGGCTTAAGAAAAAGAAAACCTCTAATCCCTTCCAGAATCATCAGGACGCCTCCTGACGAGTTCTGCACCAGTCGTCTAGCCGTGGCCGGGACAGGCCTGACCGCTGGGGCATCAATGTTCATTCCTGGGTGTTGTTGGTCCATCTCTTGTCTACATCTTTTTTCGCTACTGTTTTTACAGGGACGGTTTTAGCAAGGCCAGTGAATGTTGTGACATAGCCGTGCATGGTAACATTACTTCAAATTGATGTTGAAGTTCAGTTTTTACATTGGATTTCAACAACTTACAGTGAAATCAACTGTAAAGATTCCATTTTACATTATATTGATCGTTACTGAGAGTCCGTAATGATTTCCTCATTTGTGAAACATCTTTGATGTTCTTATTTTCTCAGCATTTTGAAGTATCTCTTTGTATCTTTTGCGGTTTACTGAGCACCTGTAGAGAATTATCTTAATTTTACTATGGGCCTGTTTCCATAGGTCAGTATCGCTCTGATTTTGAAAATCTGAAATTCTGGGTCCTTTTCTCAGATGACCACACATAATGTCAGCCAGGGCATACGCATTTCATTATGGGTGGTAGATAGAACCAAACTTGCTCTTATTCGACATATGATCGTTTTGATACATGGGTATCAAGTAGGTGTTTGATGTCAAAAATGTTAAATTTCTATCCTGGATGGCTTTAAGTCTCCAAGTTTCACAACTCTAGAGCAAGATCTTCTTTCAGTATTACTTTTTTTTTTATTTTAGTACATATGAAACAGTTCACGTGCCCCCACGTAGCTTCTTTGCTTCCACCTCCAAGTGGTGAAAGTCCGCCATCGGCGTGACGCCTCCCATGGCATGCTGTCCTCGACGTTCCAGGGGAATCCCTTTTCTCTCTCCTTGCTCCTGTCTTCTGTTCTTTTTTTTCCTCTCATCTTGACGTGTGAACGCATCTTACCGTGTTTGACACAATATAGCCATGATCGTGCTGATGTGCCGTAAAACCCCTACACAAACAAACGAAACATAACTTCTTTTACACATACACAACCAAGGACACACTGCAAACTACGGTTGAGCAGGATGTACAGCAGGCATTGGAGTAGATGTGGCAACCAGTATTCGCACCTCAGTGCTGACTAAAGGTTCGGTAATGATATGTAGCATGCATGAAAGCTACTACACATAGTCGTAGGTAGGGTGATCTGGGTGTAAGATGTAGCATGAATGGGAAGCCTCTAGTACCGTGGTATTTGGGGAAATTGTACACTTTTCCGATATCTGGGTAAAGATCGAGAATTGACGTAGTATATAAATTGGAGGTCGTCAACAACCATTGTTTTGGAGCAATTTTGCACACTCTACATCTGGTTGATGTGGATGTGACAATTAGCATAAATAACTCGTTAGGTAACAGCCATGGTGATTGGGGCAGCTAGTATGATCTGTCGCCATTTGAAGATTCTGAATGTGACTTGAGGCAGAAGTAGGAAAATGTTACAGCCGTGGTATGACAATCGTTCTGTACACTCCATATCTGGGTGAAGGTCTGGATGTGACGGGTACTATGAATGGGAAACCACCAGATAAAAGGCAGACATTGAGGGGTAACCACTGTGTACATTTTATGTCTGAATGATCCAGACATGACGTACAGCTGTTGAGGGCATAGTTTGAGAGGCGGCCGTTCTGCACACCCCATATCTGGGTGAAGGTCTGGATGTGACTTGTAGCAGAAATGGGAACGTGTTAGTAAACAGCCATTATATTTGGGGCAACCATTGCGTACATTCTGGGTGAAGATCTGGATATGACGTGTACATGAATAGGAAGCCACCAGTTAGAATATGAGAGGTAACCACTGCGTACACTCTATATCTGGGTGAAGATCTGGATATGACGTGTACATGAATAGGAAGCCACCAGTTAGAATATGAGAGGTAACCACTGCGTACACTCTATATCTGGGTGAAGATCTGGATATGACGTGTACATGAATAGGAAGCCACCAGTATGAGAGGTAACCACTGCGTACACTCTATATCTGGATGTAATGTGTAGCATGAACAGGAAGCCACCAGTTAGAGTATGAGGGGTAACTACTGTGTAGTCTATATCTGGGTGAAGGTATGGATGTAATGTGTAGCAGAAATGGGAGGTCACCAGTTATAGGCAGTTTGAGCGGTAATCTTTATGTAGACTATTATCTGGGTGAAGATCTAGATGTGACATGTAGCGTGTATGGAAAGTGTATCTACGACCATGACGTTTGGGCAGCCACTGTGCACACCCTATATCTAAATGATCTGGACATGCTTGGCATCATGAATGGAAAGTCATTAGCTACAGCGTCAAGGCAAGACTTGAGAGGTAGCCATTCCTCAGTCGTCATTCGGATGGAGATCTGAATGTGACGTGTAGCATGAATGGGAGATTCTTATGAAAACTGCCATCTTTGATATTGTTTGCCAGCCAGACCTTGTGAAATGAATAGCTTACGTGTAGCGTCACCAATGCCTGGGACGGTTTGTCTTTGAACTGATTAGAATACAGGCAGAGAAATAGACACACATACATGTATAGACAAATGCATTTGATTCTTGGTAGTTTCCAGTAGTTTGAAGTGTACTTGAAACTCGGGGGTGGGGGGGGGGGGAGACTTGAGACATTTCAGTATGAACAAACACTAAAACGGAGGCACATAGACACACGCACTCATACATCCACGTAGATACATCTCACACACGATTCTACTGCATTGCATTAAGATCAAGAGTTACAGCCCAAAATATCCAATGGTCTCGGTCCACTTTACCCTCTCTAAAGCCCCCCAGTGTCAAAACAAAATGATTCCATAGTAGCATTCTTTCTCTTGGCTTATGACTCTCCCCAGGAGTCATCGGGGCCTTTCCTGACGAGGTACGACACCATCTTCTCGTTTTCTTTGTCCATTTGTTGTTGGTGGTCCATCTATTCTTTTGTCTGCTGCCTTTTGGCAACCCATCTGCTGTTCTTTTGTGGACCAGTTTAAGCAAAGCCAGTGGATCTTGTGACATGGCCGTGCATGGTAACATTACTTCAAATTGATGTTGAATTTCAACTTCTCCAATTCATGTTGGATTTCAACAACTTACAGTGAAATTGGCTGTAAAGTTTCCATTTTATAATATAGATCGTCACCTATGCCTAAAGTCCATACGGATTTCCTCGCGTGAACCTTTGATTTCCTTACATTCTGTTACATTCTATGTCTTTCAACCTCTTAGTGGAGGTTATCTCGACGGGGTTTTGTTTAAAACAAACAAAAACAAACAGAAAGCAAATCATTTGTGTCTTGAAGCTTGATTTTTGTACGATATCATTCTGTGGGAGATCGCCGTGGCTATGTGGTTTGGCGTCTGCTTCATGGTGAAAAAAAGCTCAGTCGTGAGGTGTGTTCGACTCGTGGATCCTCCATTGAGGTATGGAATATCACGAAGGAAAACCTGCATTTTTCAATGACTCAAAAGTCCCATGGCTTCCTCTGAGCAGGGATGTCCAGCCTTTTCGGACAAGGGCGAATATATTTCAAGTTCCCGTATACCTTACGCACCTTACCAAAGAACCCTCTTTGGCAGTTCAAAATTGAAGAGTAGGCGGAGTGCAAAATTTCGAAATTCCAAATTTCTACCTACGAAAATTCTCACAAAAAAAAAACCAAACAAAACAGGCAGCCTCTCAAAGCCTAGATAATCCTATTTTCTTAGGATTGAAAGGCTTAAGTAAAATCATTCTGTGCTTCAGTGAGCTGTAGAAAATTTGATTTACAACGGAGTTGCTTGCCTTGGTCATCATCGCTCCGACATAATTCATTTAGATGTTACCGCAACTGCGGCCGCTGTTATCTGAGGACCTTAATTATTGCAAAACAAAAAAAACAACCCCCCCCCCCCCACCCAAAAAAAAAAAAGTTTCACAAAAATGATTGTAGCCGGTAAATGTTTTGGTTACAACTCAAACAAAATGTATTAGCTTTAAAATTTTACTTTTAACCTAGAAATGTTTTTCATCTCACAACTCAGTGAAAATCCTCGGACTATCCAGCACAGCATGTAGCGAACTCCTAGGGTTAAAACATTGACTTAGTGAAATCTTTCTCCTTATCTATGTATTTCACTCCTAATCGTGTCTGCTTTTAGGAAAATGTCCATAGTCTTCTACCCAGGAATGGATGTTGTCTGCCTACGATAGAATATCTCGACCACCATCACTGCAGTATAACAGCGGCATTCATTTTCAGTACTATTGGGTTTAGTAAAGGGGGAAAAAACTGTTTATAGCAGAAATTTGATGGACTTGGCCATAATGATTCTATTGAATGAATAGAAAGTTCTGCTTGGATATTTCTATATTGACATTATCTAATGGCTCTCAATCTCCTGCTCAGGAGGGAGAGCCCTCAAGCTCATGCATCAGTTGGATTGAGAGGTGTAAGTCTGACTTAGGCCACAATCCTGGAACATTTAAATGTCTCCAAACATTTATTTCCTTCTCTACCTAATGTGTAACAAATCGCCATAATTTGACATCTTTTGACTTCAACTTTTCATATCAGTATCTCAAAATCTCGAAATCAACCATGAAATAGTTGTTTGGGAACCACCTTTTTTCATATCGCGCACTTAAGAAAATTGTGGGTCCTTGACCACCACACAAGTTGAGCAGGGGCGGCATCTTGTGCAAACTGGTAGAGAAAAAACTCTCTTCATTCCTCACCGAATCGCTGTTTGATATGTAAGGTAGGTAAACTTAGTGTCTTACGTATGATGTTGAAAATGCTAAATTTCTTTTCGTGGGTTTAAACCACAGGTTTCACAATTTTGGAGCTCTGCCTGATGCCCAGGGAGCATAAGTTGGATTAAGGGGTAAATCTGACTTATGCCATAATCGTGGAACAGCAATACATTTCCCCAACATGATTTCCTAGACTGCCTATGGAACAATGCCCATAATTTGACATCTAAAATATGATTGAATCTTTTCTAATTAAATATTTTTAAAAATGTGTACTTTCAGGACTCCTTTTGTAATCTTTTGCAAGTTGCTGACAGCCGGTATTGATGATCTCTTGATCTATTCGACTTTATCAAGTTTATTGACCAGTTTTACACTTTTTGTCTGTCCTCACGGGATTTGCGTAGCTGTCGCTGTGAACAAAACTTCAAGATCTTGTTTTGGCGTTGTGTGTAAATCACATCAGTTCTGTTCCACATTGTACATTGTTCTGCCTCGTAGAAACCATAAAGTGTTAACAAACAATATGTGAACGTCCACGAAGAAAAGAGCAAAAATGTCTGACGTAAATTTTGTGGCCAGTTAGTATTACAGTTGGGTAAGACTTTTTTTTTTCTCGTTACAAATGGTTATTCTCCTCCACCCACTTGAGTGAACTGAAAGTGTTCTTCTATAGCTTGGTGTCAGATCATCTAGGCGTTGTTTTTTCTCTGTCCTGCTGGGGTCCATTTAACAGCCATACTTTTTGACAATTCTATGGCAAAACAGTGTTCTTCTAGTTAACCCTTTAAGCTGTTCCGCACCAGTCTTTGTTTGGCTAACTGCCAGCTACAACAACCTCTTTTATCAGATCAAATCTGGTTGTTCAACGACATAAGTTGTTTGTTGGAACCACCGCTTGCCGCAGTTAACAAATTTTGAGTCCTTGACCATCACACAACAGTTAAAGCAAAGGCGGCGTCTCATGCAAATGGAAGGAAAGAAACAAGGTTTTTTTGTCACTGAATCGCTGTGTTTGAGACGTTGATGCATAAGTTCTTTTTCGTGGATGGTTTAAGCCGCCAACTTCCATTTTGGAGCTACGTCTTCTTTCTATCATGTCAATGTTTTCTTTATTCATGTTTATACCACAGATTAGAAGTCCATTCCAACACAATGGGCGTCAGGAAAACAAAATGCCCCTATGTGTGTGTACAACTTAGAACATTTGCTTGAGATCTTGACTTGCTGGTCTGATGATGGCCACATTTGGAAAGTTTGTCATCCACATTTGTCAAAAAGTTATGGAGGCCAATAATTATTTTCAGATCTTCCTCGCATACACACACAATATAACGTGATTTGACTAAACGCCTTTTTCGATTTTGGCGCCAAAATTTTTTATTGCATTATTGGATTCTCAACATTCCTCATCTTATGAACTTATCAGGTTTTGAGAAAACACAACCAATTTTGAATTTTTTTTCAAAACGCCTTTTAATCTGCTGAAACGCGACAAAAACGCCTTTAATTCGACAGAACGCCTTTTTTTTTCGAAATCAAGGCGTTCATCTGTAACCGCGTGAGATGACAAAACGCCTTTTTTTTTTTTACGTAAAAAAAGGCGTTTTGCTATATGATTTGTAATGTGACAGAACAGCTTTCCTGGTAATCATTTTGTCTAATCTTCCTTTCATTGTCCTTTTACTTATAGGCTTATTGAGTTCAATACAAGTATTTTGTGAAATTGTTTTCCCACATAGATCTCCATTTAAGTTTATACTCACCTGCATGGCATCAAGTGTCGATAATTGTTATTGTCTAATCTTTAAGCTAAAGTATAGCAAATCTGAATAGAATGCATGTGTAGCAATTGTTAAAATTTGGAACCATAACTCTCAGACCGAGAACTGTTCCCTTGATTTCGTCTACATAACATTTGTGAACTTTCTCTGCTACCTCATGCGCAGACGTTCATCTGGAGTTGCTCACACAAGACGGCACTGCGCATGTACGAGGCAAAATTTCAGAGTTTCTTCCCCCCCCCCCCCCCCCGCCAAGCATTGACCATCATGAGAATTTCGTGATTCACGATGCTTTTGTCATTCCAACAAAGATCAGACTGTTTCCTCTAAATGGGGGGACGTAGGTGTCCCACTGTCGCTCAATTGTTTTTGCACTGAGATTTTACAAACTTTGAAAAATAAGCAATGAAAAACTGCAGAAAAAATTCAATTATAAGACAAGAACGTTAAGAAGGAAAGTTCCAGAGTTGAACCTCATGGCTGCATGCGTCCCTTTCTCTCCTTCTTTCTCTCTTCTCTCTCTCTTCTCTCTCTCTCTCTCTCTCTCTCTCTCTGCCCTGTCGTATTCATATCAAGACCAACCCTCTTCCCAAGAATCTTTGGGCGTTTTTCAAGGTGATCATTGTGCAGTCAGTTTTTTCTTCTCCTGTTATGTTTGCACTCATACCTTGATATTCAAACATATGGAACGATAACTTCTACTATCAATTTGATGTATTCATAGTTTCTGTACAAACTCTGCGGAACAGCATTTTTTGGAAAAAGGCGTTTTGTCAAATCACGTTAGACATAGGCTGATATACACTGACATCTGGCCTAGTTTGATTCCTCAGGGAATCCAGGACATGACTCAGTGGAAAACCCAGTAGATGATGGTGCAGATAATCTTTCCATAAAAAAATAATGCGAGGAAGCCGAAAACTGAAATACGTTATAGATACGAGAAATCGGCGCACAAAATTTCGTGCAAAATTTACACAAACCAAATGTGGGTTGGGGGGGGGGGGGGGAGGAGGGGG
>JBCEWB010590717.1:0-18173 GCA_039654565.1 Peronia peronii | reverse complement strand
AACACATGGCCTTCTTACGCTGCGCGCAGGCACAATACATTGTCTAACCCCTCTCACCCCACCCGCAGCGTTGTTTCCTGTTTTCAAACTGCAGGCATCCGCGTTGGTGGAAACCACGTCTAGTGGACAGAAGCCGATTTTTACCTTTGTGGCGGTGCTGGCCGGTTCGATTTAAAAGAAACTCATGGCGATGGCTTCGATTTATGCGAGAGGCATTTAATAGGCGCAAAGACAAAAAAAAAATCTATTGTTTTGTTTTTATTCGATTTATCAGAAATTCGTATTATCAGAGTTCGGTTTGAGTGGACTCGACTGTATAGTTTCATTATGTCACATCGCTTAGCATAAAATTATGTCTACACATTTTGAGCTGGTAAACAATATCAGAATATGGTGGAGAAATGTTCTGAGGTATTAAAATATTTAACCAAAGTACCAACATACTGCATTCTCTTTGTGCTCAACACCAATATCTATAACAGAACTGAGAAACAAGTAAAGGATGCTGTCCATGAAATGCCCTGTGCAAACACTTCAGTTGCAGGCTCCCCTTTTGAACAAATGCATACTAATATATACAATTAATGCTACACATACTATAGTTGCACGATTGTAAATGGCTACTTCTGCTATATGTGGTGGTTTTTTTTTTCTTGAACCACAAGTGGCATCACATAACAATCCTATTGATATTTTCAGACAAATTAACCTATCTACAGAAAGACCAAGCACGCTCAACAGCCTTGCGTTAGCTGAACAGAACATTCAGACAATTGACTCAGACTTGTTGAGTTGTCGGCTATCATCTGGATGAGATGCGTGAAGCATCAATCATTGCACTGTTTAACTGATTTAGCCATTACGATGTTCATAATTTATTCTGCATGCTAGAATAAGCCATTCTTAGCACCAGAATTTCACTGTTTAAATGGATATCTTGGCTATTCATTACAATTAATCATAATAATTATTAAAATAAGCTCTGGATGTATAATGGGAACTATTTTGAGTATCAGTACCAATTCCCAGCTCCAAATGCATATGATTACCTCGCTTTTCAAGTTGTTTTAGTCCCTGCAAAATTTACAGAAAACTGAATCAGCCTTTCAGAACTCTAGAGCAACAATATAAACACATGACCGGAGGGAACTTTTCATCACATTAAAACATGATTTGGCAAAAAAGAAGAAAAAAAAAAAAAAAGAGGACATTTCTTCTTTTTAAAAACATTTTTGCAATAAAACATTTCGTACGAAAATCAAGCAATGATTTGCACTCACACAGAGCTAAGTATTCATAACTAAGGCTCTAAGGCTGCATACAGAGCATTATCTAGATGTTATATATATTATATTGCACAAAATACATGTCACTGCTATACAACCACAGAAGAGCTCAAACCAATCATAACAGTTACATGAAAAATGAAGACCAGTTTGCACATATTTTGCATAATTTATCCCTGGGGGGAGAGAATGTGAATAACAGAAAAGATGGGAGAGAATCTGAGTAAAGAAAAACAATAACATTGAAAGTCTAAACTATGTTTCACATCCTTGGCATCCAGTAATTATCATCTCATACCACAGTAAATATTGTTAATAGAATGAAATTCTGAGAGGATATGGCGGCTCTAGGTAACAATTACTGATGCTAACCACTGGTATTTCATTTCTAGAAAAATGAGAACAACAAATTCTGCCCACTCCAACTTTTCTGAATGACAAATATGCCTAAAAATACAAATGGGATTCTAATAAAAACTACAAGTACAACTGTATTTTGTCAAAAAGATTTGTCTTTTTTTTTTTTTTTTTTTTTAAAGTTCAGCTATGATGAATTTATTTCATTTGTTTAATAATGTGAGAATATAGCTATGCAACATTAGGGTAGTTCTATTTTGTTCCACAAAACACATCTACATCCCTGAAACAATGCAAAATATTCCAGAAAGTTTAGAACGATGTTGTTCAGCGCAGCACAGGCTGCTCTAAGAGGTGCCATTCTTCACTGAGATTTCAAAACTTCCATGTTTTGGCCCCTGTTCTCAGGCACAAAGAAATGTAACACAAAAAAAAACAACCAACACATCTTAAAATTTCTAAACAAGTTGAATTTTAAAACTTCAACACATATATGAAAAGCTACTGTTATATATTGTACACATGCATGCATTCACGATAAACTAACTATACATATGCATCTAATGAAATCTTTTCATGGTGCATTTTACTGGGTTAAAAATGGCACCTGAAACTTTACATTCAAGTAATGCAGATAATAATATGTACAAAGATTGGCATATCACAATAAATAAGATAAAAACTCCATGATAGTTTTCGAAGAAAAAAAACAACACAAGCGTCCCTAGCTAGTAGTGATAGCAGTGAGTCACTTGAACATTATTAAAACAGTGAAGTTAAGATCACACACAAATAAAGAAACTTGCAAGGGTTAACTTTATGACAAACTATATGAATGACAAATTATCAACTTCACAGAAAGAAGAGGCACATGATTATTGTGCCATGATTCTCAGCCATTTGCAAAGAAAGCCATTATGCTTATGAAATAGTCAAACGGAAATATAAAAAAAATTTGGAGCACTGAAATAACATTAAAAAATCCCTTGTATTGTCTTAACAAATAATTTTATGTGTAGTCCTCATGCAAGGCCATTCTACTGAAAAGAACAATGAAAACACATTTTTGCATTATTTTTTTTCCCCTAGTTTCTCTCTGCTCCTATAAGGGCAGCCCAAATGATTAAAAATGTGAAAAAGGAGCACACAGTTCCATGAAAAATGATATTATAAACATTAAAAAAAAATTTTTAATTTAAAAAAAAAAAAAAAAAAGAAAAAACCCAAGAATTTTCCTTCATTTTTGTCTTCTTGGTTTAAATACTGATGCATCGATTTATATATTGTATGAAAACTTGTTTGACTCAATTGACACATCCAGAAAAAAAAACAGCCCAATCAGAGTTCTGTACAAGAATTGTTATCTTCACATTCTCCATCTCATTGATTTCCAACATTGAAGATTGAGCTAAATAAGATTTATAATGGAACAGATAACATCACAATTATCCAAGTGCATTCACATTTAAGAATATATATGCAGTAACTGTCATCTAGCATGCTATGCTAGAGTCTCAATTTTCATAAAAGACCAAAGTACTCCTTTGACTACACTCATATCCTTAGCTAAATATTGCATACAAAAGAAACATTGATCATAGTGAAAAATGTCTGCAGACCAGACATAATGTGGATAATATTTCACTGAGATTTCACAGCAAAGCTCAGAAAGAAACAACATATAATCAAATTGTTGCACAGCACAGTAAAATGAGTCGGTATCAAATGTTTCATGTAATGTGACAAATGACACTAGGAAGGTAAATGAGTGTACTTCACTTTGGAGAAAAGGATGTTTCAGCTACAACTTTTTTTTTTCGGTCCAAATATTCATGTCTACAGCTAACTCCCATGTGGCCTCATGGTAAGGAAAATCTGATTTTTTCAATGAAGCCTCTTTTGACATTTGACTCATTTTATCCAATTGCGTGATGTGACATGTTATCTGTCAAAATGTCAGCAAATACGCAAATGCATTTGATGCATAATATGGATATGACAATACAATATGGAGCAAACACTGAATCTAGATAAAACAGTTCTGTCACAATTTGATTGCTTCATTTGTTTCTATGGGTAATAATCTAATGTCTTCAGGGTCTTTTCATATTTGCTGCAAACAACAGTTTTTCATGTTCTACTCAGGTTCAGTTAGATTAGTCTTATGGCTCATGCAAGGCTGTTGGGACACAAAACAACTGATGGTATCCTAACAATCCTCCAACCTTCTGCAAGTCTAAGGTGCTGGCGAAAGGGAGATCAGTCCATTCTTTGATACTATCCTCTCATCATTTTGTTCTATATTTTTGTCTCATTCTTTCCAATCTGGTGCCTTGCATGACATATTATGTTAGATCCTTTGTTCTTGTGACATGATCGTATCACCTAAGACACCACTGTTTCACAATAGAAAGCAGGTTATCATGCCTTCCAATTCCAGCACTGACTACTCCGGTAAAGCATTTCAATTCTTTTCAAACATATAGAACGAAGGTCTGATCCAATCTTTTTTACTTTCATAAATGAAAACAAATATTCATCGATAAATTTCTGAGCATTCTTAATTATTTT
Organism: Peronia peronii; assembly: GCA_039654565.1. Taxonomy (NCBI): domain Eukaryota; kingdom Metazoa; phylum Mollusca; class Gastropoda; order Systellommatophora; family Onchidiidae; genus Peronia; species Peronia peronii. Next base: position 13,959 of record JBCEWB010590717.1, on the reverse strand, counting down.
TGGTACATAAGGAGATATGAAATAAAGCAATCAACCCCATGACCGATTGTAAATGTCATTACCAAAATGAAAGGCAATAACAGCAACAAATTACAAAATGAACCGATCTGTAATTGGGAGATTAGAAGAGCTTAGGTATTATGTTATCAAGAAAGGACAGAAAGTGATGAGCAACAATCAAAATAGATAGAAAGCGAACCTTTCATTACATTTCTTTTGGGCAAATGATATGCAAGTAAATTAGATATTTGTTAGAAAATACATGTAGTTACAAAAATTATGCATCAACATCAAAACATTAGAAAATATGATCACAGACTTATATGCCAATTGTCAAAAAAGGACAAACAGCCATATTTCTATGCAATACAACATAACAAAATAACAAATTTACTCAAATAAAATAAATATGTACATTTTCTGCATCAATGATATGCTACAATACGAATCTTTCTCTGTACGTCACTGGTGTGACCCAAACATACATAAATGTCCATGTAACAACTTATGATGACAAAATAAAATTTATTCAAGTAATCTACATTTTTTAGTATCAATGATATGCTCCAAATCTTTCACTGTATGTCACTGGTGTGATCTGTGGGGTAGATTTGCTCAAGAAAATACCAATGCATTTTCGCTTTCATGGATATGCTATATGCCTTTCTCAGTGTTCACTGGATGTAAGTCATAGGCCAAACATACAAATTAACATACAAGAAATAATAAAGAAATGAGATTTGCTCACATAGATATCTGTAAATATTTTCCCCACCACAAGAGATATGTCAGAAACTTTACCTCTACGCTCTCCAATTGGGCCAAAACGCCCGACATAAAGATGATATATAATAGTGAATACAAGAACATGTAATGTAAATATAAACTGATTCAAATAAATATTTATTTTTCCTGTCAATGAATATGCCGAAAATCATTCTATATATGCCACTGATCTGAGCCAATTGGACAAATACATTTTCCTGCAACAAAAGATAACAACAAAATGGGTCTCTCAGGTAAATACCAGTATATTTAGGTGGTGCTCAGTCTTTTGTCACAAACTTTGCTTCTGTATTGACAAATGTTTTGATATGCAACACAGAGCAAGATTCAAAGCATTGTTTTGCCAAATGGACATCCATGTCTTCATTCATACATATATACATATACACTGATTCACAAATGACTGAGCTAACTCCACCACTAATATTTGACACTTGGCATCCAAATGCTGAAAAAGAAACACTGCTTGAATCCTCTTTTTGTATAATTTTGAATGCTGTTTAATTTACTTCATTAAAAAAATACTGAACCCAACATCACTATTCACAAGCACTTACAAAATAACAGAGATTCAAAAGAAATCCATAGATAGCTTTGGTTAATAATTTCATTAATATTTTTAGTTTTGCACTTCCAGCAAGACATGAAAACCTGTACATTTTTCAAAATTTATGCTGTTGCTTCCACATTCAGTTCTAAATACAATTCCAGCTGCTATTTCTTCCCAGGTCACAGAACTATTTTCTGGCTACAAGATTTCACCATATCTATCTTCACAATGTCAGTAAAAGCTATAGCTGATAAACCAGGATCGTTTAGGTGATATTTATTCATGTTCCAGAAATGACAATGTCAAGTCTAAAAGAGACATGTTTCATGGCCAGTCAGAATGAGTTGTAAGTTGCTGCTACTCAAACAGATAAATTGGGGACAGAATGTGATGGAAGTGGTCTGATATCGATGTTACTTGTAAAACCAAAATTGAAAGAATATTCATCTCTGAATAAGGAAATATTGTTCTTAAAGGTAGACTAAAAGTATACTAGGATGTTCTAAAGGTCAATATTTGGATTTATGTGCCAAACTATTAATTTTTGCTTATTTTTCTCCAGATTTTAGCCAGTGCTGTGAGCTCTGCCTTTTTGATTTGCAATATCTCTGACTACAGTCAAACTAGCTCAGAACTTTTTCCACCATATGAAAGTATATCATAGTGTGTGAAAGGTTTTACATGATAGTATTAGATCTACCTGAATTTGGTTGAAAATCGACATACAACTCATTTTGACTTGCTGTGAGGCATAAAAGCCTAGCACTTTCTTACTATCTTGGATGTTATATGTTGACGAATTTATATGGAAAGTATATAGAGCAAATCATTGACCAGACTGACACTTTGACACATATGCAGGCTAAGGGAAAATGAAACCAAAAAATCCAAAGTATCCATTAGTTTCAATGATTGCAAAGATCATCATGCATTTCTCCTATGCTAAATATAGTCTTCACAATATTTATTGATTCATTCCCTCCCAGTTCCAAGCAATAATTTTGATTGTAAAGGTCACCACACATTTTCTGCTACGTTAGTTCCACACTAAACAGTCTTCAAGCTAGAACATCCAGAAAATCATTTCCTTCCGTTTCACAGCACCAAATTCTGGCTACGTCGACTGTTGCGGGTAAGAAGTTTGAAGCCCCACTCACGGCTGTTACTGGGCGTTTCTGGTGGAGACGAAGGCTCTGAGGATGGGGTGTTGCCGGTGTCATCTGCCCGGTGGATATTGGCCTGAAACTCATCGTTCTCTACTAAACTGTGCCTTGAGATGTCTCCTGACTGAACGGACAGGCTTGTGGATTTGCCTGAGACAAATTTAAATAACAACACATGAATCATCAAACACAAATATTCCGAAATCACTATGTGATCCTTTTAACAGCAAAAAACATTTCCCTGAGGAAACAGGAATTTAACTTCGTATTTTGTGGAATGTGTGTGATCTTCTCTGGGAACAAAAATAGTTCAACCTGTGAAAGATTTTTCACGTTTAATTGCAAAGCATCTATTGAAGGCAATACTGTAACTGAGAGCAAAACAAAATTTACAACTGACACTGTTTAGAAAGTAAGCTGTTGCCTCTTAGTATGGCGAAATAGACAAACATTTGCTCTTCTAATCTCATAATGGGTGATGACATATATTTTTTGCAAGATCTTTATTGTGCACAATACTGTCAATACAACCTGTTTTTCTCATATCAACAGACATATCTTACATTCACCAATAGCTCCTATCAGCTTTTTCTTTAATATTTTATGTCAATTAATAGCTTTGGGTTTTTTTTTCAATTTTTTGCTGAAGAACAGATTTACTTATCTTTTTCTCTGAAATATTGCATGCTGTAAATAGCTTATGATTCATAATGCTTTCACTATCAAAAGCTGCAATATTTCTGTTGAAATTTTAAAACAGCTTACGATTTTTAATGTTTTACTAAACTATATCTTCATTGATTCTTATTTTGATTTGATTTTAATATTTAACTGTTACCTTCCACCATTCTTTTACAGCTGAGACAACCACCCTCAGAAAGTTGAAAGGCTTAACAGAACATAACTGTAACCATTCTCTGTATCAAGAAAAATACCATGTACATCTATTCACTGACCTCTCGTTCCCCTGCGTGGTGGTAAGAGAAACAGGATGCATATAGACTCAAACAGATGCCACATGCTGTGTATAAACTTGTAGTTGCTGTCAGTCTCTAATGCCAGGTTGAATATCAGACCCAGGCACGAGAGCAAAACTCCTGGCAAGATAAACTTCAGGAGACGTGGTTTCGATGGGAACAGGCCACGTCTTTTGTAGCACTCAATACCCTGTGGAAAAAAAATGAAATATGATCCACACAAGTGATCTTCTCAGCAGTTTCTTGGCTACTGTTGTCTGCTGGTGGGAAAAGAAGAGATAAATAATTATAAACAAGAAATCTCTGCACTGGCATCAAAATAACACACAACTGACTACAAACAAATAATGTCTTTACTGTGACAAAGAATAGATAAATAATTATAAACAAATGATCTCTTCACTGGCGGCAAAAGAAAGTGATGTGACTAGAATATATATCATGCGAACCATTGAAATAATTTTGATGTCAATTTGTTCTGGTATATAAATTATTGGGCTCAGTGGATTAAATGGAAATGAGTGAGTGTGATTTTGGTACGATATTTATTTCACTATGACTTTTGTGGGCTGTGATATTCATGCTCAAAATTAACCCCTGTGATCTCCTGGACAGTAAAATCTACTTTTCGCAAATGAAGCCACTTTTTACGTCAACTCAATTCACCTGCATACATAATAAAAATATTGATTTGTATACTTTTCCTTATAACGAAAATCATATCAAACTCATACATAAAGCTGTTGTAGCCACAACACAAAGATCTCACTAGCAGTGTGGATGACCGGCACTAGCCAGCTGGAGCAGAAACTGTAATTGACTTTTCCAATGTTTTGTTTTATTCTCTACTTTGATGTTACAGAATTGATATCTGTTGGTCTTACTCTTTATCTCGCTTTTTTTTTTTTTTCAGTTTTCACGCCTTTCTTCTTTTCCTCTCTCTCTCTCTCTCTCACACTCTATTGCTCGCAGTTGACATCAGAAAAGATAGCAACTAAAATGTTTGTTGGCATCATTCATGCTCTTTATATCTTACTATGTTTTTTTCTCTACTTTTGTGTGACTCAACCTCCCATCCTTTCACATCACGAAAGAAAATATCTTAAATTAATGTTGGTGTCCCTCTCTCTTCCTTTCTGATTATATGTTTACCATCTCTTTCATTTTTCATTCTCACTGTTGACAACAGAAAGATAACATGAAATCTACTTCTTTCTCACTATTTTTTTTTTTTTTTTTGCTACTCCCACTCATTCTACCGCTCATTCTTTAGCATAAAGAAAGACAACATAATATCAAATTTCTTTCTGTCCTTCACATTGTTTTCCTTTGTTCTCTCTCATTTGCCAGGTTTTTCAATCATTGACACCAGAAAATTAACATCACAACATTTCTGACTTGACCAGACAAAAACTGTTGGAATGACATTTCAAAAATTCTAGGATAAAAACGCTAAGAGAATCACCTACCCAAGAGATAAGGACTATAGCCACCCCACCAACTATTGGCAGCAACTGCTCCACAAGGCCATGTCGATTGTACACTTCGCCCAAGGAAATGAAAAGTGCACTGAGCATGTGCAGGAAAGAACGGAGTCCATCAGGGATGCGGGCCATTGCCATCAGGGTGACCCAGAAAGACAGAAGTGATGCGAAAAAGTCAGCAAAGCTCAGGGCATTGTAAGGCATGATACACAGCTGGTAGATCTCACTGGTGTCACAGGCATGATAGAACTGGAATTGAAAGTGTGTCCAACAAAACGATGATATTGTCCAAGCTACTGTCTAAAAACAGATAATAATAATTAACTTCAGACCAAGAATGATATGTCAATATGTTGGAGAACAAAACACTTGTACCTTATTTGAATTATTTTAACTTCTCACAACCTGAATGTGATGTTCACAAATGCTGTTAGTGATCTTGGAACCGTTCAATAATGTCTTTTGTAACACAATTTTGACAACAATTCTGTACTATACATCTTTCAAATAAGAATATATTTTCGCATATATTTTCAATGGGATGAATTTTTTGCTATTGCAGTATGACAAAAGTCTGCAGTGGGTAAGTTGTTCAACATCTTTAAACCTCACCGTAGAGAAGAACATGTTGTAGAAGTAGACCAGAGCTTCCACATAATATCTCCGATGTATGGCTAGACAAATGCCAGGCAAAAAGCCCAGGTTTGACAATGTCAGTAAGTAGACAGCAGCTCTCTCAGTGGCGGCACTCTCGGCTTTACTGCCGTCATTACAGCCATACCCTCTCCAGCCTGTGGTGCACACACACACACACATAAGGGAATTAGGTAATGTTCACTGGAATTTGTAATAAGATTTGCAAAGCAGCCCTGTTTTCATTAATTTTTATTTTTGCTACATTTGAAACACTGACTCTGCAAAGGCTTCACTGCCATTATTACAGCCAACACCTCCAGTGAGAAGCACACACAACAGAAAGGGAACAATGTCATGTTCATTGGAATTTGTAATGAGATCTGTAATGCAGCCCTGTGATCATGTCACGCACTATTTGTTTTTTGGTCTGCTTGAAACCCATTAATCTGAACTGTGACGAACTGAGAGCCACCCTAAGGACACTGTCCTATCAGAGTATTGTTGCAGATATTCCTAAGAGGCATACAGTTCATTTTCAGACAAACAGGGCATTTAAAAAATGGCATCCCATTCCCTTGAATGGCATATCTTTAAGTGCTTTATGAAATGAAGTGATAAAATCAGAAATTTTTTATCAGAGATGACAGTGACAGCTTTTCTTTTTTTTTTAAAAGTTGTCTCATACTCTCATTGAGATTTGTGAAATAATGTTTCATACACAGATAAAAAAAAAGAAAACACAATGACAAATCCAATATCGGTTCGCTCCATCCTGATACTCTTCGGTGGGAGATCGTTTTGACTGGCCCTATTACTTCCCTTTATCAGACACAAGGAAGGCTGAAGGGCCATAGTCTAGGGGGGAAAACAAAATTCACTTCTGCACTCTATGTTTGAAACATTCATCATGAAACTTTCCAAAAAATGTATGTAGAAGAAAAAGGCTGTCTTCCTGTGGTGATAATTTCATCAATTTTTTTGTTTGATTAATCTTTTGGAATGACAAAAAGTAAGTAAAATGATTTTTTTTCTTCTTTACACTGCTTATTCAATACTTCGCGTATCTGGCAAAGGGAAATAATACAACTCATCAAAACACTCTCCCATTTAAACATAAATTGAGACCTGCTATATACTTACAAGAAGATATTACTGTTACAACAAAAATATATATATCAGTAATAATCCCCATGGAGACAACACAACAAAATCTGACTCTATAAGATAAATTGATGAACTTGATTTCTATGTGGACATAGTGTTCAGAGCATTCATCAGATTTCAGACGTGAACAGAGATGAATGAGAAACTATGACATATTGTGTAATACCATTTAGAATAATGAACCCAAAACAAAAATTTTATTTGTCAACTTGTGTAAAATTTGATCTCTCTGATATGCAAATGAAATAACAATGATGAATCAGCAACATAAAATCCAATACTCACACATTCAAGTTTGAATTTGTCCGTCTCTTTTTTTTTTTAAAACCCCAAATTTAAGAACATCTCCTCTATTTTCACACTTATAGCTTTGTTGTATGAATCAAGATGACATTCAGTTTCATCCTACCTGAGTAGCAGTTACAGGCTGAGTATAGCACATCTGCACCAAAGTAAAGTTTACAGGTACCATAGTCTCCACAGCCACCGTCAATACACGGTGACAGATGCACGGTAAGGTTGGCCACAGGATATGGCTTGCAGGGAACATGAACCTCTTCGCTTGGGGCAAAGCAAAGACAATTAAAAGATGAATTTTTTTCACCAGTTTTAAAAGAATAGATAGCTAATTATAAACAAGACATCTCTTTCCTGGTGGCAAAAGAGTGGCCAACTGATTTATAAACAAGAAATCTCTTCACTGGTGGCAAAAGAACAGATAAATTGACTACAAAGAAATCTCTTCACTGATGAAAAAAAAAGAAAGATAAACATGAAATCTCTTCAAACATAAAATCTCTTTATTGGCAGCAAACGAGCAGATAACTGATAATAAAAGAAGAAATCACTTCACTGGTGCAAATGATCAGATAATAGATTATAAACTAGGCTTCTCTTTATTGATGGCATAGAAATCTCTTCACTACAACAAAAACAACAACAACAAAGAACACAAACAAACAAAGTGACTGTGAACAAAGAATCTCTTCACTGCAGAAAACTGTAAACAAGAAATTGCTTCACACAAAAGGAATCTCAATTTCTTCATTACTGAAAAAAAAGAAGATTTCTCCACTGCTGGCAAAAAGATCACACAGATGACTGTGAACATAGAATCTTTTCACTGATTGCAAAAAAGTAATGATTGCAAAATTCTGTGGTGACAAAAAAAAAAAGTAACAAAACAATGATGTAGACAAGAAATCTCTCTACTGAGAAAAAATTATAAGCAAAATGAAGAATAAGACGTAACAGGTTTAGGATGATATGCCTCTTAGATAAGAACCGTCTTTCGCTTGTACCTGAAAATGACTGAAATGTTGCACTAAAAGATATTTATCTAGATTTTCGAATAAATAATTCTTACACAAGTGTAAATTTATTTTATCAATTTGGAGGCATTCCTGATATACATCATCTATGCTGCATTTATTGAAAGTCCACATTTATTTATCTATTATGGAAATTACTTCCAAAGAAAAACTCACAATAACTGAATATTTTTTCCGTCACTTATCTTTATTTGCATATTACTGAAAAGAGGATGCAACTACTGGTAGTCCAACATAGCACAAAAAAACCCAAAACAAAACAAAATGGTAAAAACATGATTATGTTTCTCTCCTCCCCCCACCCTTCCCAACAAATTATGACAACAAAGCCAACATTGTTGTCATATATACCTTTTGTTTTTGTCTACTTTGAAACACTGACTGTGCAAGGTAATGAACCATGAGCCACCCTGTGGATATGGTACTATCACATGATCTTTATTAGCTCCATCCTCACTGGTGACATTGAGGGTAGCTCCGCCTTCACATATTGTCATATTGCCCATACGATGTGGCCTCAGGCACAAGTGGATCTGTGCTCTGTGAGATGACTGCAAAATGAATGGAAGACAAACAGAAAGTCATTCCTTTCACATTGCCAGTTGTACTACATCATTTTAAATATACACAAGAGAAAAAAGAAGGTGATACAGTGGTCTCAGCCTAAGAGCCAGGTCTGCCTAAGAACCTATCTCTGCTGTGAAACAGAATTTTTTCTCTATAATTTACTCCTCTAAAAACCCGCTCCCAAATAAAAAATCCGCCTAAGGCCGAAAATATATGGCTCCATCCAACTGCAGCTGAATAAATGAAGGCAGCTGAAGGATGAAACAAGTGACTATAGTTCATCTGTCAAATTGTCGCCTTCATATGAGTCAGCGAGTAGCAATGCATCAATGGGCCATTCTACACAATGAGCTAGAGAAATATTGTACTTAGAATCTACCTTCAGATTCAATTTCCTCAACTACCTCTAACCACAGCTTCCCAATAACATCTCTGTCGCTATACATTTTATCAGCTTTATCACAATGCAGGTCGAGATTCCACTGTGTTAATAAAGCTTCCTCCTTTGACGATGAAAACAAAGCCACTGTTTGAATTAATAGTGCAGAATAAAATTTGACAATGTTGACAGTTCGAAATAAAAACGCAGAACCAACCTTTACAGTGCGTAGGCTAGATTCTAAGCATTGGCACACCTCACTGACACAATGACCTACATTAGGGGCCCTAACTTGAACAAATAAAAACAAAATTAATTCTTATTTTCGAAAAAAAAAAAAAGCCAAAAATTGCAAATTCTTCGCACCCATGGGTTTTCGATTGTGCTGAATTCAAATTTGGCCTTCAAATTATATTTTGATTCTCTAGATTTTGTGATTTCATGTCCTGAATGAAACATTTCCCATATCCAGCTCGCCGAGACCACCGCGCTGGAGAACAATCACCGTTACCGCCATATCCGGTTACTGGGACATCGTCTTGACAGGCAGAATGTAGCAGGTTGCATTGTAATCCGGCTGTCTCTGAAGAGGCGGTTGTTGGAGCGAGTATGATCACTATGTCCGCCATCTCTCTATTTTATTTGTAACTGAGGTGTGCCCTATCTTCATCCTTCCGTCTGGTGCCTTCAAACCGGCCTAGTGTATTTTCGGCCTAAGAACCCGATATTGAGCCAAGACATGCAGCACTTATGGTGTAATTTTACATCATATTGTCCACTCAAGAGAAATGTACAGTGTGTGCGGTAAAAAGGGATGGGGGTGAAGGGAACAGGGGGTGAAGAGAACAGGTGGACAAAGGAGTGGAAATGATGGTTGATGTATGACTGCATAATCAAGCCATATTGTGGACTAACTTGGAAGCATTTCTTTGTGTGACAACATGTGGGACAGCACTTGTGATTGGCTCTGTGGACAAAGAAGAGTAAGTTTTGCCTCCTGACTGGTCAGTTGTTTTGCTACTTCAGTCGGTCTGCCTAATTGTAAACACTTGAGTAACATGTGCAATTATCCGTAGAGTAACGCAGCAATATCATGTTTTCATTTAACAACGAAACTGTTATGTGAAAACTCACTCGACTTTTAAACACTGGGCATTATTGATGAAATTATACACTAAGAAAGATCAGGAATTCTAGATCTAATTACAACACACACACAGGGGAGAAAGCTGAATTTATTAGCACAGATAAATTTTTAACTAGCAATAACGATCAATTAATTATAGTAGTGAAGACAATCTGTTGTCAGACAGGTTGTGTAACTTTCAATCCGCCTCAGAACCTGTCCGCCTAAGAGCCCGCTTTTTTGTCTCCCGGTGACCGGGTTCTTAGGCAGAGACCATTACATAAGGAAAATAGCTGGTCATAAGTATGTCGTTGATTACAACTGTATCATTTTTATAATCCTAGGCCTGCACATAATGGATGCAAAAATGCGTTCTCTTGATCATCTTTCAATGGACATAATATAATTTCTTACTAGATTAAAAATCAATCACAAATTTCTATTGGAAAAAAAAAAAAAAGCAAAAAATGCCAAAGAATGCAACAACAATGAAAAAAGCAGTAATCGTGCAACGAATGAGAAAAAAATCAGCCGTATAATGCTGCGTGCGGGCACATTTTTCACGGATCACAAGATATCACTATTTTCATGTTACCGTAAATAGCAATTTCTAAACCGTTTAATATATTTGATATTAAATGCAAAATATTTAATATTTGTAAGATAAATATACAATCCAATCTTTTCTATAAGTATGTAGAAAGGTCATGCAAAAGAGAAAACAAAATTTAAAAATTCTGCAAAATTAAAAAATTCTCTATTTTCACTGTATCAATCTTGTGAATACACTAAATGAGAACCCACGGCCCTCATGGCAGATTTTTTTTTTTTTTTAAATTATAGGTCAAACTGATACTGCTTTGCAACTTTAAGTATGGCTAATGTGCGCACCTCAATCTTGGTATTCTGGGTGCCTAAACTGAGTGATACTCAAAGAAAACGTTTTTGCTGTTTTGAACGAGTCATTCTATCAAACACAGAATTTGGATCAAACACCCTCACAAGGTAACTATTCAATTACTATCGCCTTTTTAGAATAACATCAAATATAGCAAGCTTGGCTTTACGTAAATAGAAACATAGATCTTTTTGCAACAGTACTGTGTGCCAATTTCATATGGATACAGTCAGCAGTTTTCAAGTCCATAAACCTTTCATGGGTTTTGTTGCAGGTTTATAATACAGATTAGGAATATAATGACTCCTCTGAGAGTTTCTCAGCTTTTAATCATATACAGGGTACCCCTCACCCATTCCCAATCAATCAATCCATTAATCAGTCAAGCAATCAATCACTCAACCAGTCAATAAAGCAGGCAAGTTAGCAAGCCAGTGAGCAAGCATGTAAGCAAGTTACTAGCGGGCACTAACCTTTTCTACAGGTATATGCAGGTACACTTTCAATGATGAGCCCGTATCTGAGGTTCTCAGTTTAAACCTTATCACCACAGCAGCCTGGTCCGATGTATTGACATTGATCACAGAATGAGGGAACAGCATGTCATCCCACGCAACAAAGTGATCGTAAAAATTGGACCCCTCCTCTGCTTGGTTGGGCGTTTCTCTGCCGAGTTCACCAGCAAATACGCAGTTCCAGGCTGTAAGGTTGAGCGCTGTGCTGCTTGTTAAGTCATTGATTGCATGATCCATGTCACAAACTGACAAAGATATAGCAAAAGTAAGTCAAATATCATGCCCACACAAAGCTGAGGGGAAAAAAAAACATCAAAACAACTTCACCTGTAATATTTTCACACATCCCATTCATTTCTGATTTATTTACAATATATAATAATGCTTAAAACTGAGTCACCTTTCAGATTACTCCTCTTTAAGTAAGATAAATCATATTAACATTCACTACAATGAACATACAATCATAATATAAATAATATATAGTAATATAAAACAAGATAAACTTTCTCAATCTGATTTGGGACTTCTGAATTATAAAAATTTGTGGCAAAGGCTGATAACTCTTTCTAATTTTCTCTTACTGACTTCACTCACATTCTAATGTGGTGGCAAAATTAATAAAAATACTAACTCGACTACAATAATGAAACAATAAAAATCAGTGACTATTACAATAATGATGTTTTCCACCACTGCAAATCACTCACTAATACAGTTTGATTCTTGCTGTGAAAATTTACCTGTTTCAAACTGTCATATAATAAAAGCGGAAGTCATGACATTTAAGATGTACTGGACAGTAAAAATCTACTTACAAGAACTTTTAATCTTCACAGTGATGGTCAAGTTGAGATCTTTGGTCAGATCAAGAGTTAAATACTGCCAGCTGTCAACTGGTGGGGAATTTATCTGAGAACATGAGCAACAATTGTTTTTCTTTCATTTTTAAAAAAAAATATACAATAAGAATATAATTGTAAAATTCAGCCATTTTTTTAAATTAGTATTCATCTTATAAAGTTACAATGCTAAAAGAAAGGATGAATGAAAGAAATGATGCATGGATGAATGAATGAATGAATAAATGAATGAATGAACAAAGGAATAGATGAATGCCTTAACATTAATTTAAATTTTCTGTTACCTGCAACAGACATGTGCCATTGGACCAGACACATGTATCCTCTCCTTGCCCATGCAACTGTACAGCAGGTGTGTCCCACAACGACACGGTGAGTGGACAGGGTGACACTGTGCATCCAGTGACATGCACAGTATAGGACACAGAATGATCTGGTACTGAAAATCTGTGTTATTTAAATTTAAAAAAAAAAACAGAAAAAAAAGAAAAAGGGATTGATACGTGGAAACAGCACAGAAAATTGTTCATTATTTATGGATTAAGATATCTGAGTACTGGCAATGTTATGGCCTTTCCATTCCTAATCTTTCATGAATCAAAATTGCTCATCTAAAACTCAAATGAGAATAAAACAAAACAAAAGCAAACAAACAAATGACAGTTTGAACAATCTCGTTCATTATGACAATATTTGTAAGCTAATTGCTTAGGAGCAAAATTCATTCAAACTACATTCATTCAGTGGAAATTCTCGGAGGAGTCATTATATTCCTAATCTATATTATAAATCTGCAACAAAACCCATAAAAGGTTTATGGACTTGAAAACTGCTGACTGTATCCATATGAAATTGGCACACAACACTGTTGCAAAAAGATCCATGTTTCTCTTACATAAAGCCGAAATTTCATTCATTGTGTTAACCCTACAAGTGCGCCGCACGTATATATACAACAAGTGATACGCTCTTTATAGTGCATATCCCGGATTTATACGGTCTGGCCTTTCCCTGCTATGCTCGTCGCATTGCTGTGATATTTCTCAGCTTGTCAACAACGATTAGGTTTTATTGGACCTAGTTTTGCCAAAATGTCACATAACAGGTGCGGCTGCATCTAAGTACAAGATCTTTCAACAGTCAATGATTTTTTTTTCCTTAGAATAAGATTATGAGAAAGCCGGTAGATAGAGCTGAATCTCGGCAATAGGTGACAGAAAGACGGAAGAAGAGAAATCAAAAGCCACATGGCCCGCTCATGTCCTCTCAAATGGTCTGAAACCACAATCAAAAGAAACGATCATGCGGGAAGAGAGTTTCAAATACATGTAGTCTCTTTGTTTACACCATACTGAAGAAGAACGCAGACTCCCCTGACCGCTGGACCCACTCAACGAGTTTCGCATTGACCAGCGATCAAGCTATTGAGAGTACAAGTCAGCTATAACTGCCATGAATCAAAGCTAAAGTATCCTGTGTATTTATTAGTTTATATATCAGATAGCTCTCTTGTGCTCTCA
>JBCEWB010590607.1:0-13100 GCA_039654565.1 Peronia peronii | reverse complement strand
CCCCTTGCTTTTTTTTTTTTTCCTTTTTTAAATGTTTATGGGCATGTGCAACTAAAAAATCAGTTTCACTATCTCTCTTAAGAAAAAACATGTTTTTGCATCACAGACCTGCCCACTGAGTTTGTTAGGCCATCACAAAGAAGCAACCAAATTTTGTTTTTCAGGATTATGTAATGATAATGGTGGCCATCTTTGATTTTTATTATACATCTTTTATTTGCCTATAGCTTCACATTTTTTAGTCAATTGTTATGAAACTTGAAGCAACTCAGGGCATTGTATACATCTTTGCATCAAAGGATTTTGAAAATCATTAGTTCTGTCTTTCATAACTAGCTGGAACAGCTTGATGATTCTTTATGCATTCATTTTTCATTAATTTTCTTTATTCAAATGGTAACTGAACAAAAATGGGTAAAGATGATACAATTTTGTTCAATGCAAATGTTTATCATACAATGACAAAGCAGTTGATAAAGTTTAGCCCTATTCAGACACAAAATAAAAATGTTATAGGGTTATTCTGCAGAAAAATAATTTTTGAAAAAATATGTGAAAAAAAAAAGATTTTTTTTTCTCAATTTGAACACTAAAATTAAGACAAGAACATGAAAAAGAGGCTCTTCTCACTTTCTTCTCACATGCTGTGATGATCATATCTCCTGTACAAAAGAAGCAAAATTGAAGTCTTTGAATTTGCCCAAAAATTGAAAACTTTGGCATTTATTGGCCCGCACATTCCTTTAATGCAGTATATAATACATTTGTTTTAGACTACACCTTGAAAGAATTTTGTCACTTGTATTTATTTAGTACATTGGCAAAGCTGCAGATGCTCATTTATCATATTGGCAATGCTGTAAATATTGTTAATGGACAAATTCAGTGTCAGTCATTTTTTAGTACAAGATATTTTGTAGGCAGTTATTAAGTTAGGATAACCATACCATGTTTTAATTTTTAGTTGTCCATGAACATGACACTGTTATTGAATTACTCACATTGTTTTGCATGTCTGATTTTTATTTGAAGATATATTCTGTGATTACAATTTCTGCTACTGCAGCAAATTCTTAGCTCAGTCAAAGTTATATTGCAAATTTGTGTCATGAATAAAATTTTTTTAAAAACTACGAATGTTACTCTCTGATTCATATTCTTTTCATTCTTACAGGTCTTGACTCTCGCTGGAGATAAACATGAGGTGATGGCCTTAGCCAAAAGTCCAAAGTCAAATGCAATGGCAGTTGGATATGCAGATGGCAGTATAAAAATCTTCAGTCTCGACACTTGTCAGTCAGAGGTTATATTTCAAGGCCACAAGTCAGCTGTTACTTGCCTCAAGTATGACAGTAATGGACTGCGACTGGTTTCAGGATCCAAGGTTAGTATCAGGAACGGTTTCATCATTAATGTAAGCCCACAGTTTCTGTTCCTAAGATTATATTTTACAGTTTTAAAGTTTCTTGCTGGTGTCTGATCTACAATTTATGTTTCACTTACCATCACATGTATCTTCTCTCACTTTTGTCTGAGTGAACTATTCTCACTGTGATTAGGGAACTTTACATTCATTCATTTCATTCCATTTCAATAGGATGGAAGGAAAATATGCCATAAGAGCCACATGAAAGAGAGTGTTCTGTTTTTCAGGATACAGATATAATTTTGTGGGATGTTGTTAGTGAATCTGGTCTGTTCAGGCTCAAGGGACACAGGAAGGAGATAACTCAAGTTGCCTTTCTGAATCGACGAGATGTCATCATAAGCAGGTAATCTACTCCTTGGCTTAATTTCTTCAGCACATGCTATACATCCAACTATTGACACGAGCGGCAAAAAGTTGTGTTTTTGACAACTGATTACATATCGCATCACAACACCTTAGTTATTATTTTCCTTTTTCTTGCTCTCAAGTGGCTAAAATTTATTTTCTTTGTATCTTGTGCCATGTCAGTTCTAAATGGGTACATATTTTCCTCCTGTGAGCAGTAGAAAGGAAAATATCAATGTGATATGTAATCAGTTGGCAAAAACTCATGACCTCTTTTGTTACAGGTTCATATAATATAAGTAACCAAACAGCCAGAGACGAAAATAATTTTAGGACTATTGAATTTCAGAGAAAAGATTGATGAGGAAGCCTATTTTTTTTGTTTTATTTTTCAACATTAACTCATTTTTTTTTTTTTAGTCCTAATTTTGTAGACAGCCATAAAATGCATAATTGATCTATTTTTTAACATCAGCAAATTTATGCATTGGAATATGGTGTGTAATAATATTGTTACTGTAATGACTTTCTGGCTTGTGTATGATGAATCATTCTATTCACTTTTACTTGTTTCATTTAAATCACAGTTCAAAGGATACATACATTAAGTTCTGGGATGTTGCGACACAGCATTGCTTTTACACTGTGGTGGGTCACAGGACAGAGGTCTATGACTTTATCCTGCTCAGAGACGATTCCAGGCTGGTGTCAGGATCAGGAGACAGTGAACTGCGGGTTTGGGATATTCAGTATCTAAGTGATGAGGTGAGCAGTCGTAGATTTTTTTAAAAATTCATCGACAGTCATATACATGTGTTTTAGATCTGTTTCAAGGCTTGTCTTTTCCTCAGTAATATTCAGGGTTCATTTTATTTGATCATGTAAGAGTCTTTTATTCTTGCTCTGAAAAGAAGGCTGGAATTTTATTTTTTATTACATGACAATTAGTGCAACATACATGCAAAATACTTCAGACAGTTGGGAGGACCTGCCTTTGCCAAGAAATGAATAGTTACAACATCCCCCCCCCCCTTCTTTTTTAAATTATAGCACATTTTCCAAACCAGGCTTACCTTTTTGTTTTTTACTTTTGTTATTCTAACTTTACAGTGTATACAGTATACA
This sequence comes from Peronia peronii, assembly GCA_039654565.1. Lineage (NCBI taxonomy): Eukaryota > Metazoa > Mollusca > Gastropoda > Systellommatophora > Onchidiidae > Peronia > Peronia peronii. Next base: position 10,201 of record JBCEWB010590607.1, on the reverse strand, counting down.
GTGTTATTGCCCATTTGATGTTGTTGTTGTTGTGCAGTTGTTGATGTTGTTTTTTCTTAGAGGACATATTTGCAGAAGGTTTATTATAATTATTGTATCCAAGCTTTTGTACAGCACCTACGATATAAGTATGTATGGAAGTGTTGGCTTGCTTAATGTCAATGATGAAATTTGGCCGCTTTGCAGGATGAAGAACAAACAGGAGAAGATGATGAGGAGGAGCCATCAGCTAAGAAAAAGAAATCAGATTTGACTGAAGACACCAACATACACCTGGATGATAGTGATGATGATAGAGATGAAGAGGAAAAGGCTGCAGATGAAGCCATGGTTAGGATCAACTTTGTCCATGAGTTAAATGGATAGTTCAGGAAGTGAAAATTTTACGGGGAAGTGAAAAAAAACAATTGTTCTTGACAAGATCATTTTTTGAAATTGTTAGAATCTCATCTGGATCTAAATAAATTAGAGTTCTTGAATTTATTTCCAAACATGTTTTTTCTTGTCTGACAGTGAATGCCTAAATTTTAATCTTTGATTTAAACTCTTTTTTTTTTTAATTTGCGCATGATTTTTATCAGTTGTAATATGCCACAGTAGATGATAATTTTTCTTATTGTTGTGATTATATTTAGTCCTATTTCATTCGGAAATACTTAAGATTCAAACAAGTGTGCATTATTCTCTGTACTCCACAATATAACTCCATCTCATTTTATTCCCTCAGCGTATTTTGACTTGCAAGAAAATTGGATCTGTTATGAGACATGGATTGGAAAGGCTTGTCACTCTTTGTACAGATCCTGCTGAAAATCTCCTTATATGCCATGTAAGTGGTGATATTATGCAACACTTTTCTTTACTGAAATTCCCTTATTTTTCTTTTTTTGTGTTTATGAAAATATATACATAAATATGTTAAAATGAAAATGGTATCGTATAATGAAATGTTTTTTTCTTCTATTTTACCCTGACATTTATATTTTTTCTCTCTCTTTTCTTATATTTTAACATTGTTATCTTTATTATTATTTTTTTGTATGTGTGTTTGTGCTATATTATAATGCCATGACTTTCCATGGAGATGTTGATGTAATATTTTGTTGTTTTTGATGAAGGGCACGGACAAATACATGGAGGTCTTTGAGCTTCCAAATGCAGATGATCTGATGAAGGTCAAGGCGAAGAGAATCAAGAAGTTGCGGAAAAAGCATTTGTATGTAACTAGCATCTTCTGCCACAAACCCATGAGTGTATAAGTTTAACAGCTGTTTAATGTCATTTAAGTTACAAGCGAAGAATATTCACTCCATATGCAATAGAGATTTTTGGAAATTGAATATGTATAACTGTGCCTCCACATAGATCTTATATGCTGAGTCTTAGTTTTGCTTCACTTAGGCAACCACTATCATAATGCAGTTTTCAATGTCACAAAATATTTTATTATGTGGCTGACCTCTGCTGTTGTAGTTATCTACATGAATAACGAGCATGTTGGGTTGCACAGTGAAAACAGCAAAACAAATTTGGTCCTTGTTTTGAGTTGTGAGTGGTGTGTCTTTTTCACAGTGACACTTTGTCATGCTTGCTTGTGTTTTGCAGGGACTCAGGTGAGGATGTGGATACCACACATGTCCAGATCAGATTAGAGGATGAGATCAAGCATTTGGAGAAATTTCGCTTCTCTTCTAAACTGTGGTCTGTGCACTGTTGCATGGACAGGGGTAATCAGTTGCGGGTAAGTGCCATCATTCTCGATATCTGTCAGTGCATGAAGGCCAGACTTGATCAGTGTTCTCCATTGCCATTTCTTCATGTATATGCCAAACATTTGAATCAAATCTTACAAATATTAGGCTATTTAAAAGTGATCATTGAAAAAAGTCCTTCATCAGGATTGAGCGTTACTGGAGCACACAAAGCAATAGAATTGATGGCCTAAGCCAGCATATTTTGTTATGCAATATAATGCCTCTTACTTGAATTCAAGTCAGCATTTCATGCCAAAAGCAGTAAATTTTCCAGCTCCACTGCAAATAGCTCCAGCATAGAAATGACCATTGAGGAGAATGCCTGACCAATCAGCCTCTGTATACTGGAAATTTTGCAGTGCTGTCTAGTTATTCAATGGAGCAACTGAAATATGATATTGGCCTGATTTTGTGTACACACACACATTCTATGAAACATGCTTGTTTCAGTGTTTTTTGCTGGTTTGCCTTGTCTTGAATTATCTCTACGTATGATGAATAATCATCACTTTTTGAATTTTTGGAAAAGTACAACACCACTAGATCTAGATATAGAGTTAGATGTACCCAACAGTAGAAAAATAAAGTAAACTGCTGTTCATCACTTTTCAAGTACTAGACTTATGATGTGCGCAAAATACATTCACATAATGACATTTAAAAGTGGATCTAAAAATATAATAGGAAAGGAAACGTGGATTATAATAATGGTGAAGGATGGGAGAGAAGCAATTGATAATAAATCTTAGAACCTATTTTTATTTACTATAAATAACTCCTATTTGGAAATCTTTTGCGTGTCTGGTAAAGACTATAATCGACATTTGGATTCAGTGAGTTAAGCTGCTGATAAAAGGTATTGTGAAGTTCACTAGATAACCACTGAATGCTGATCATCCTTGATTTTGTTTGTTTCAATGATGTGAACAGTTAAGGGTTTTTTCTTCATTGTCTCTCTTTCATTTGTATTCAATCAATTCACCTTTAAATTACCATTTTCATGTTTCTTTTCCAGTTTTGTACCTTGCTGTCTGACAACAAGATTGATACAGGAATACTGACATTGGAGAAGCACAAATGTGAGATGGGAACAGCAGTTCAGCTGGCCCACATGGGACATCGGACAGATGTCAGGACCTTGAGTTTTAGCTCAGACAACACTACAATCCTCTCCGCCAGCTCAGAGGAAGTGAAACTGTGGAACAGGTACCACTCAGGCCTGCCAGTAGGTCTTGGGCCTCAGGCCTTTTTGTTGTTGTTGTTTTTTATTGTTGTTTTTTTTTAGTATATAAGTAGGATATCTGCTCTCACCTGCAGGCGGTGAAAGTCTGCTATCGATGGGATGTCTCCCATGGCATGCCATTCTCAACATTCCAGGAGTGACATTTCTTCTCTCTCCTTGCTCCTGTCTTCTGTCCTGCTCTGTTTCCTTGATTGGCCTTGATATTGATCAGTTTTTTTGACATGTAAATGTATCTTACCATGTTTGACACAGTATAGCCGTAATCATGCTGATGTGCCGTCAGACCCCAACAAACAAACAGTTACTCCACATTGTTCTCATCATCATTGCTGATGTGAATTTGATGTTTCATTCAGTAGATTTTGTTTTTTTTCTGTTGGATTTAGTTTACTTCTTTAAACACAGATGGTTTCTATATCAAACTAATTTCTGTTTCCCAGAGAATCTCTCCAGTGTATCCGAACATTTCCCTGTGACTATGCTTTGTGCTCTATATTTGTAACCGGAGACAGACATGCAGTTGTAGGATCAAAGGTATGTGCTTTTCTATCACTGAGAAAATGTTCCTTTTTTTTTTTTTTTTCAAATTTGAATCAATGGATTCCGAATATATGTTTCCAAGGAGAGCTTGCTAGGTGAATAAACAACATGCAAAATTGGAATGGATGGGGCAGTTTTCTCAAGTGATTTGGTTACTGTTGTGTTTGTTGAAGTGCAGAGTAGAGTGCACTTCATATCATCAATCTGATTTAAAGTTTTCATTTTACATGTAATTCCATAATCTTCATATTTAGGTACAATCCACTACTTTAATCCATACATGAAGTTTGTACCAATAAAGCAAATAAATTGTGAGTTTTTTTTTTAACTTTTGGTTTTTCATCTTTTATAGTCAGGGAAACTGCAGCTGTATGATGTCAATCAAGGAGTGTTACTGGAGACAATTGATGCCCACACAGGAGCTCTGTGGTCTGTGGCTGCCATGCCAGATAAGGTGGATAATACAGAATCATATATACATTGAGTTAATGCATCAAATAATTGGTCTGTCAGTATGTTTTTCAGATATATTATTATCAGTGAAAGTGGCAAGAGGCTAGTTTGATGGATAAACAATGTACAATGCAGTCACAAGGAGGTCATGGTATTATTTTGAGGCCTAGATTCATTTCTTGAACATAGGTAAATGTGCCCATAGAAACCATATCATTCTAGCAGTTTCTGTTGCTCTGTTAGGTTTAGTATGAATGAATCTTCTGGTTTCAAACTCTCCATTATGTCATGTAGAACTGGTTTCTCTACCCAGTTGGAAAATAACTTGTTTTGAAATGATTCTTTTTTTTTTTAAATTTACTTGAAAGTAGACATACTGTGCATCTCATATAGCAGGCACAAGTCACATCAGGAATTGTCATGGATATATCCTCGGTAGATCATTTGGTATCGATAGCTGTTGTTATCAAGCCAGATATGATACAGTGGAATACGAATGAATCGATGCTGGTGGGGGAGGAAAAATAGGATCAGCTCAACCGTAGTTCAGCTCATCCATATATCATTAAAGACTACAAAACTAAAATAGGCACTACTTATTTGGAATGACATATTGTCGGGCATTATAATCATTAGTTCCCCTAATGCATTCTTTCACTGAGCATCAACTTTGATCTCTTCCATTCCTTTTCAGTGAGACTGACAGAGCTTTTGGTTGAATTTAATGTAACACGTATTATTATCGACGCCCGTTGTCATCAGCCGTTTAAGTTTCACTGTCATGTAAACTGACGATGTCCACCGCTCCCAACCCTGCCTCCAGAACATTCATTTTCAACTCAACACGATCACTGCACGCAGCTTCATCATCTTCCAACACTTCTCCCACCACTTCATGTAATGAAACACTGTAGGCCTACATGTTTTACCCCCATACTAGACCTTTTCCCTTTTCAAGATGATAAATATTAAATGCAATGAATCTATCTGTGGGCGGGACGGGGAGGGTGCAGTACCTCACTGTTCTTGTTTTGATCGCAACAGTTTAGTGAAAAAGTGTCTAGGTCTAATTGGCCAAATTGCGAGTAAAAGTAAGAAGAGGGGGGGGGGGTTGGACAACCACTTGCCATCTCTAGTCCGGCGAGCACATTCCCTGCGATGAAAAGAACAACGGCCGACTCTCTAGGGTTTTCTTGGGGTAACGTCCACGTGTCAACTGTGATGTGGCCGGAGAATGCCCCACATCAAAGGTGCTCGCTGACACTACATTTCCCAACCCCTTACGCGAATTTGCATGATACTTTTGCAGGGGGGAGGGGTGTGCGGTGTGAGTACGAAACATGCGTGCTAGACAGTGGATGAGGTGTGAAAAGAAGGAGGAGACAATGGCCAATCGGCCTCTGATCACATAGTCTGAGGGAGGGTTTAGTCCTGTTTAGTGAATCAGTTTGACAGTTCAAGTTAACCTATAGTCGTGTTGTCGCGTGGTGGGAGGAGCATAAATGTGTTGAGATGAAGTGCCGCGCAAGCTGAGATCAGTTACATCGACTCAAACATTGCTTTTTCCTTTGATCTTATAAGGACGGGGACAGGAGAAAAAGATCGATTTTCATTAGTGAATACGGATGAGTCAACGTCGATTCATCAGTATGATTTTTAGTAAAGTAAAGAAGCGCAGGGACTCATTCCACAAAAAAAATCGACTCATTTGAAAGTCGACTCATGAGGATTCGACTCAGGTGTAGTCGACTATATTGTACATGACATGTACTGGATAAGATGTATAATAGATTAAGATAAGTTGAATGGGAAAAGAACATTACTTTCAGTTTCCCTTCCTCTTTGCAGTTTTCAAATTGAAATAGAATTTAAAGTCAGTTTTATATATGAACTTAACACCTTCAGTACTGTTTCCCAGAGAGGTCTTGTGTCAGGTGGTGCAGATCATGAGGTCAAGTTTTGGAACTATGAACTTGTCAGTGACAACAATCAGGAAACAAAACAGTAAGAATCAATTGTTCATCAATCTTTTTTTTTCTGTCAACACTAATCAGAATTACTGGGGTCTTAAAATGAAACAATGACTTTCTCATGCTGTTTGCTTTTCTTTTTTTTTTCCTTTTTTTTTTCATTCTATCTGACATTCACATTTCTTAACTCCAGTTATGCACAAGAAGACTCTTACTTATTTTAGATAATGATAAATTAGACATAAGAAAAATGAAATTCAGATGCAGAGATAAAATACTTGATAGTCCAGTAAAATTGATGAACCACTTGGAAGTTGCATTTGTTTTCATTAATTTTAATAGTTCTTAGATTTCCATAGTGCTTGTCATGTCTATAAATTTATTATTTTCTCCCCTTAGGAAAGTTCTTACACTGGAACCTACACGAGTTCTGAAGATGGACGAAGATGTTCTGTGTCTGAAGTTTACGTAAGTTCATGCCACCTGAATAAAATAGAAAATTTGTATGAGACATTTGCATGTAAAATATGAGTGGTGTAGGAATGTGAAGCTGAGATTTTTGATGCACATAAAAGTTAAAGATGGAAATCTTTTGGTGTATGTCAGGGGTATCTTGACAGGTCTGAATATACAGGTATGAGTCATATTAAAATTATGCATAGAATTTTGGATGCATGAACAAATTCTTTGAAAATATGGAGGTGGACTTTCTGTACATGTTGTGGTTTGTTTTATAAGATCGGGAGTTTGCTAAAAACACCAACCTACCACTGGTCTGGGTTTCATGATATTGACTGAAGGAAAATTAGAGGATTTTCATTGATAAGTATGTTTTTTTTTTTGTTTTTTTTTATTTATGTGAGTGCGATCTTTTAATGTCATTTTTATCATTTTCATATTTTTAATAGTCCCAACCACAAGCTGCTAGCTGTTTCCTTATTGGATAGCACTGTGAAGCTTTTCTTTGCAGACACTTTGAAGGTAAACCTTTGTTTTCTCTCTGCACTTGCCCGTATTATTTGTGAAATGTGATTGTCTCTGAGTCTTTTTTTTTTTTTAATCTCTAGCAGTTGAATCTCATGGATTTCCCAAGAAAAAGAGACCCAAAAATGTGGTTTAAGTTCTCTATCATTAGATTGGATTTACATTTAACGAAGCATCAGCTACATGCAAGAGTGGAAAAGTTTATCAAGATATATAATAATGATTATTGAAGTATGTGAAGGGCAATCGAAGCTAGTTTAATGAATGCAAGATATTGCACAGAACATGACTCCTAATTTGGGCTGAAAATTGTTCCCTTCTTGATACAGTAGGAACCATTTATAATAGCACACTTTATAACAGGGACATCGTTCATCCTCAATTCCTCTGCTTATTTGTCCATAGTACAATATTTCTCTTATGGCAGTTGTCCATGATAGGCAAATCTGTTATCACAGGGGATTTTAAAACCTGATGCTGTGTCAGAAAGAAAGTGTAACATTATATAGCATTAACACCTGGTCATGCACTAGATTGCTATGTTGCCTGATCACTGTTGGTTCATCTCTGATAATATGAAAAGGATAGAGCTAGGCATTCTAACTCATAACTATTAATATTATGAACACCTAGAAAGAGATATTGAGCGCAGAGGGATTGGCCTAGTGGGAGCTAGTGGGGAAGTCATATGATACCCTTGATCTTTCAGTGCACTTAGGCTGGGTAACTGTCAGCAATAATGTTGGGAGAACAGTGATGAAGGGGTGGGCTGGATGTGGGTACTTGGCACGGCCATTCTATCTCTTTCACTGGTGTGGTCAGACAACCATGTTTCCTTAATGCAGGTCTGTGTAGTTTAAGTGTTGTATGTTAGACTTCCACATGATCAGTAGCACTGCTAAGATTTTTTCTTGACTAATGCTAATACATATTAAAACTTTTTCGAAAATAGTATGTCATACTATGTCGTTAATACTGTAGGCTTTGCTGAAACTCCGCAAAGTAAAAGAATTCATTAGGGAAGATAAGCCATAAAAAAAAAAGTCTATCCTGTGATAAGACAACAGCAGTTTTTTTCACAATTCCCCTAATTTTCATCATTTGTCAGACATAAGAGGAATTAGTCATATCAAGAACAGAGTACAAGAACACAGTAATCCTGTTATATCAGATTTCCAACTGTATTTGTTTCAGTTTTTCTTGTCCTTGTATGGTCACAAGCTGCCTGTCATCTGTATGGACATATCTTATGACAGCAACATCATTGTCACCGGCTCAGCAGATCGTAATATTAAAATCTGGGGCCTGGACTTTGGAGACTGCCACAAGTCTATCTTCGCTCACGATGAAAGGTTCACATTTTTTCATCTCTCCTATCAATTAGTGTGTTGTTATTTTAGCAGTCCCAGCTGCAACATAAATGTGGTGTCAAGATTTGTGGAGAAAAAATTGCAGCACTCTCAGAAAGTCATGATTTTATGTCTTTGTTATATTACCTTTGTGTTTTTGTAATGGAATATTATTGAAAGAAAAGAAAACACCATTTTATTCTTTAGTCCCACATGATACTTCTTTCCCAGATTATTAGTCGTAGAATTATAGAAAATATATGCAAAACACTCTGTAAATTCAACATAACATCTTATTTTCAGTGTCACATGCCTTGAGTTTGTGCCCAAAACACATCTGTTTTTCTCTGGTGGCAAAGACCGTAAAGTGAAACAGTGGGACGCAGATCACTTTGAAAATGTCATCACTCTGGAAGTAGGTCAATACTGATAGTAATTTTGAAACCTTAAATTTGAACCATGAAAACATCATGAATGGACTTGAGTATGTTTTCATGTATTGTGATTTAAATTTACATTTACGTCTGTAGTATCTACACCATGATGGAGTTTGCTATCAAGCACATAAAAAGTTAATCACATCTATGAATTTTAAAACCCTTTAGAAATGTAACTGGAATTACTTTTTTTTTTTTCTTTTCCTGCCCTTCGCATCTGAAATCCAAAATCAATCAAAACTGAGTTGTGCAGACATGTGAAGATACTTTCTTTTAAGAACTGAGATTGGATTGCAGTGAAAAAAAGATGTCCTCATTTACAATGGTGAATTCAAAGGGATGTCATTAAACTGTATTGTCTCTTCTTAGTCTCATACTTTTCTATGATTATAATTGAAGAATTCCCAGTTTTTGTTATGTTTTACAGAATGTCATCATAACGTATGATTTGCTTGTTTCAGTTTATATGTGCATGTGCTAACTGGGGTGAATGTTGTAAGTTTATTCAACCTTTTAAAGCACTTGAGCTCCATAGTATACAATATATAATATGCAAATAAGATGGTTAGATACGTTATTTTTATTGGTATTACTACTAAGTATTATGGCGGCGACAATGACAACTACCACCACCATTATTATTGTTAGAGTATATTTTTAAGGAACTGTATTCGGGATAAGTAAAGATAATTTGTTAAGGCGATCTGCGGCTGAAAAATATCGATATCAACATTTTTTTTTCAAAATTTTGTTCTTCCAATATTCCGTTCCTGTAACCATTTTCTTCGACGCCATACCGTTATTGCCCCCCCAAAATGTTCATAAAAGGGTTAAATTAGCATTTTAGATAACCATGTATGCACCCAATAATTGCTTTTTCCCATTCTGATAGCACAAATTGTCAAACTTTACGCCTTGACAACCAAGCTTCCCGTTATCGATAATTAAGACACATTGGTATTGTTGGAAAGCTTACTCTGAGTACTATCAAATCTTTGTGTCGATCTAAAAATAACCCTAGCGTCAGTGTACTTAGCAAGCACGAGGTCCATTCACCTAATTTTGCTGTCCACGTGAACATTAGACGACCTCGAAATATGCGATTCACTGAAGAGCGGAGGAAGTCTACTCTGATTGGTTACATTGTAATTACACCTTGACCTTCGCCAACTTCCGCTGTAAACAACGCACTTGTACATCACTTGTTGTTCACATTCCACTGCACAATACATCGTTTTTATACCTTTACTTTATTTGCAATAATGCTATGAAAGAAAAAAGCAGTCAGCGCATCTGGCGAAAGCAAGGAAATAGCAAGTGTCTGAAGGAGGTGGAGGCTTCAATGGCTTTTATTTCAGTTTTACTAATTTTCATCTTTACAGCTCATTTTCTCTGTTTGACATTTTTTACCAATCAAATCCCTAAAACTTTTTTATTTCTTGTCCAAATTGCTTCAAATTTGCAGGAGACA
>JBCEWB010590606.1:6169-36090 GCA_039654565.1 Peronia peronii | reverse complement strand
TGAGAAAAGAAACCTAAAAAAAAAAAGAAGAAATCTACCCCCCCCCCCCCCCCCCCAAAAAAAAGTGAGAAAGAATCAGCAAAGAATAAGTCTAAAAGCCTTGAGAAGAATAAACTACTGGCATTACAGGGCTAGGCTGCTACAGCACAGCGACACGAGAAAAGGTCAACTTATCCCGTCGGACTTGTGGCACACAGACATGTTTGGACTTATCTCCCTTGGCCTGAGTGCTGGAGGAGGAAGCCTCTGCTCCACGTCCCCTTCCAGCAGCGGCACCACCACGTCCTGCTTGGGCAGCACCGCCCCTGCCACCACGAGCTGCCGCTGCCCCTGGGGCTGTGCCTGCAGGCGGTGCTGATCCCTTGGCTTCTGCTGGGCCAGCCGCAACTTTCTTGGCTTCCTCTTCTTTCTTCTTGATCTCTGCCCACCACTTTTGACCTGGGGAGAAAAGTAATACGTATAACATAATCATAGCTATAGGGTGATACATAGGATTCTACACTGTTCCATTAATCCCTTTGTGACCCATATGACAAACACCGATCAGCATTATTCCATAGGAAAAAGTGCCAAAATGTGGGTGCAACAAAATAATTGCAGCACTAACACATAGCAACATTGCTACCAATCATATACTTCCTTTGTGATGTTTACTGTAGGAGACTCGCTATAAAAGAAAACAGCTTTGCAAAAGTAAAATGACCTTGTGTCACCAATGGGTCACAATAAAAAGATGAAAAAAATCAATAAACTCCAAATTATGATATGAAAAATTTATTTCAAATTCTTCTTGATATATTTCTTTTCAGTTTCACAGCTCACATTAAAATTATAGTGAAAGGACATCCCGACTATGAAAATTATCACTTCTTTTATGATGAGACACTAAATATGAACATTAAAACTTGTTTCTCTCACCTGAAACAAAATACATGATGGTCTTTCCGCAGTTTTGCAATAATAATAATAATAGAGAGTATTTATACAGCGCTTGTCCCTGTACAGTACAGTCTCTAAGCGCTTTACAATCTATTATTACCCCGACAGACCCAAAGAAGACACTCATAAATGTTCTCAGCTTCCTGGGAAACATACAAGGCGGCTGCCTGTCAGGCGCTCAAATCCTTATCAGTCTAACAATATCGTTTACTGTCTATAGTCGGGTACCCATTCAAACCTGGGTGGAGTCAGGAAATGTGTGTAAATTGTCTTTCCCACGGCCCAACCGCTAGGCCACCGACACCACCAATAACATAGATATTTATGTATAAAATGCTTTCCTCTCTTAAAATCAGACTTAGAAATCTACTGTTGCTCTTTGCAAACAGGCAAGAAATTGAAAAGAAAAATTGTTATTGTATTTCAATGTATTCAATGTATTTCCTAATAAAAGGCAAACTATTAGCATTATACTGTGAAAATATGTGCATAAGAAATGAGGAAAAGATGATGAAGGAAAAAAAAAATGATCAACCATTCAACCAACCAACCTATCAGCCAACCGATCAACCAACCACAGAACCAACTAACTGACCAACCTGCAAACCCCCGAACATCCAATTAATCAAAGACCCAATCGCTATCCAATTAACAAACCTATCTAACATCTAATCAATTAACCAACTAAACAACAACCGTCCACCAAGTAACAAATCAACAATCAACTAACAAACCAACTGATCATGCAACCACTCAATCAACCTACCAACCAATCAACTAAACACTCAAACATCCAATCAATCAAACAGCCACAACTAACCAGTCAACATACTTATTTAATATCCAGTCAATTAATCACCCAACCAACCAACCAACCAACCAACCAACCAACCAACCAAACAATCAACTAATGAATCACTCGACCAACCAACCAAGCAAATAAATTAATCAATCAATCAAATAGCCTACACTGATAAATCAGCCAATCATCATAACTATCTATCATCCAATCAATCTATCACTCAGTCAGACAACTGACTACTCTAAACACGCTCATATACCCTGCAAACTCAGACTTACTAGTTACTGTCTGCGGAGGTTCAGTGTCGCTCTTTTTGCCCTCCAGCTCAATGCTGGCCAGGAAAGAAGCCTTGGCATCATCCAGCAGCTGTTTGGCTGCATCCCCTGGCGGTGTGTTCTCATACAGGGCCAGCTGTGCCGAGCCCAGGAGAAAGAGGGAATAACTCACACTGGGCTGAATCTTCACCAGTTTTTGACAAGTCTGAGCAGCGGATAAAATGATATCAGACATAAAAACATATGTTTATATGTTGAGGTGATCATAACTATATTGTGGTCTCGGTGGCCTAATAGTTAGGTCATCAGACTCAGGAGCAGGTGTTTGCAGTTCAAGTCCTAACATCACATCATTCTTTCTTCGAGAAAAACAGTTCCTGATTTGACCCAGGTTAAAATGGATGGCTGACTATAGACAGAGAATGTTAATGCCAGAATAATAAGAACTGGAGCATCTAAGAAGCAGCTGACTTGTATCCCAGAAAGCTGGGAATATTTCTGAGCATTTATGAGCACCACCGAGAGTCTGCATTTTTTCTCCAAAGTTTTTTTTTAATTTCAGAACCAACTTCAAATCTTGAATACATATTCCTCATAACAAGTGTTTTAAAAATATGCATGTGATTTTAACAAAATTTTCTCCACGTTTTGAAGGACAATTGGATATTCTATGGAAAATTGAGAAATTAATCCCCAGAGTTTTCTCAATGAAACTCCTTTTGACACCTGAGTTATTTCATGAGGTACATAATCTTGTTTACTTTCTCCTGCAGTTCCAACAGCTTGGCGTTGCCCGATATGGTAGAGTTGAAGATGAGAGCAGAGAGACTCTGACAACGTGAGGCGATCAAGTTCTCCCGTCCAGGCTTTCCTTGCGTCAGGAGTTCCAACAGCTGTGTATGAGCATCGACCAGGACCCACTCAATCTGCTTGTACACATCGCCACGACAGATCTTGGGCAGTACTTGAGATGCCAGGAGGGCTGCACTGTGCAACAGACAAATCAGCCATGAATAAGATTAACTGTACAATATATCATTACTGTTTTTTTCAATATGGCGTAAGTCATTTTTAACTCTTTTGAGACACTGACAATAAACTTGTTCTATAGCACAAATCCTGTGATGAGTTCTGTCATTATGATTTTATTGAACTAATACATAATTCTTTTCTAACGACATTATCTGATTGTACCTGGGCGAAAGCATGAGGGTTCATTTTATCTGAGAGTGGATATTCAAATAAGTGTGTGTTCGTTCATCAAATATACTTTCTGAAATCTGAAATCCTTCCCATGCCATCATACGTCGCATACGGCCATCACAATCTTCTTCCATTCTAATCTTCTCTGTGCTGTCTCAACCGGTTTTTTCATGTTCTCTATTGCTTCTTCTTTGGCATCTTTCATGATAGTTCTTTTAAGTGTCTTTTTCAGTCTACCCATCTCTCTGTTCTGCCTTTAATTTCCAATCATTGTCCATCATAAATTAGGATAGACAAACTCCATCATGTGGATCCACCCAAAAATTTCACATAGTCCACAAGCACAGATGACAAATAAATTTTACGTGGGACAATCACAGAAATGTCATTGTAGGCCACATTTTCTGCAGTCCACTTTCTCAAGTGAAAAACATTTCCAGTTGGTAAACTTTCAGAAAGGATTTTAATTACATTATGGGATTCTATCAGTCAGTGACCAGAAGTACAAGACGGTATCAGAAAGTTCTCGGACTGATTTAGCTTTTGTTGGCTGTTTTACCAAGTTTGACACAACTTTAGATCTTTGCTCTTATCTGACATTTATTTTGAATGCCATCAGAATTGCAAATGAGACCTCAAAGTCACTAACTAAAGTATGTGTGGTATTGATTTGACAAAACTAAAAGAAAATAACACAACTAAACCAAGTACTTGGAAAGGTACACAGATGTCTATTCTTCTTCTGGCAGTGTGCGCAAGTCAATAGGATTCTCAACTGCAATGTTATACAGGAAGTCTGGCAACCAAATCAGCATCCAAAGGCCCTCTGTCAAAATACTTTGTTCCACAAGGTACCAAATGTTCTTTTCTGGAACACTGCTAATCATTATATACTCAAGAGTGGGTAAACAACAATTGCATCGCAGTAGCTAAAAAAGTAAGTAAGATGTTTAATCCTTTTGAAATGTGGTTTTTGCACCAAGTATGGCACGCTTTACTGCTGCTTTTGTTATATGATGTACCTGGTACATCACGGCAGTAGCAATAAGACTCACCAATATGACGTGCGGAATATTATAATGACTTTTTTGGGACTTTGAATGCAATTATAGTGGCTGAGCCCACAATTTTTTATTTCAGCATATAAAATTTGGCAGACAAGGCCAGCATCAAAAATATTTTTGACTGTCATAGGACATTGCTATGCTGCTCTGGGGAACAAAGTCAACAAAGCCAAAAATGATAATGAAAAGTCAGTGGCGCAAAAGGAATTAAGAACATTTAAAAGACTTTCTCAGACAGCTTATGTTTATCAAATTATCTGAATTGCAACTTACGTATGGAACACATCCATTGGTGACATGGCCTCTTTGACAGTGTTACAGGTCAAAAGATTGCCAAGTTGGATGATACCTCGTAAAAGATAGACATTGCTAGCTCGGACCAAGTTTTCAGCAAACAAAGTTGACTTGGCCCTGGAATGTTAATGAAAATTTAAGAAAAGATATAAAAAAAACGTTCAGCATGACAGAAAGTAGAGAGAAAATTGAGGTCAGCTGTGTCCTAACTGAGTGGATATATGACTGTATATGACTGAAAGTTGTTTAAGTCTCAATTAGATGTCAATAATAGCTAGATGTCATAATCACCAAAGGTCTTCAAGTCTTGATTGTCATACAACATGCAAATAAAGAAATCATCGATCAAGCCACAGACCTCATGCATCCACTTTATAACAAAGTGAAATATTCTGAATGAAGTAGATGTTAGTTGCATGTTAGAGCTAATCAAGAGCTCATTCAAGAAATCTATTTTTGCCATCTGTATAACAGTAATCAAACTGCAGCAATGATGTTTGAGTGCTTTATTTTGATGCTGTTCATGACATTTAAGTATGTTAGTGTGCATGCATATTACACGTATACTCTGTCTTATTAAATGTGAAAGAAATTTCTTTTGAAAAACAAATAAAGTTTACTTTATCTTGTATTATCATATCTTTGAAACTAACATGAAAAGTCAGTAGGTCTAATAATAACTTTGAGGATCTTTTTTGATATGGAACATAATGTTTGTTATTCCTTGTCTGTGTGTCATTCTGCCAAGCCAGTGGCAATCATTCCATCATTCTTTCTGTGAATGTACAATGGGGCAAATGATCTCAAATGTCTGATCCATCTATGGAGATTTTTATTAAAATTTCATATATGTTGGTACTGAACATACTGACCTTTGACTTCATTAAGGGTGAAAGAATAATCTAAATTCTGTAGCTAAGCTAAAACCTAAAGAGCGGAACTACACATTTGAATGTTTAGTCAAAAGCTTATATTCATGCCATAGAGCAACTGAGAGAAATAAAACTTTAATATTGTGCTTATAAAATTTTGCTACTAAATTTAAATCTGCAGAATATATTTTTAAAAAACGATCTCAGTCAACCATTCACAGAATTTTTCACTATAATATAATATATGCAAATAAACAATAAGAGCATCCTTTACTTCAATAACGGACATCCAAATCCCAGAGAGAATTCTTTTGTGAAGGAATGTCAATTACTATCATAAGAAAAATCCTTTGTGAAAGAAGAAATCCATATGTATGTCATATACTGTTTCACACAACATTTTTTGTTAGAGAGTAGTGTGGAATTAGACATACACTGTTTCCTCTGCTGTATTTGCCTGTTTGGACAACTCTGCCAGTAAAAGTTCTAATCCTGCCAGTAGAAAGTTTATGGCTTCCCTTCCCCTTTTCTTCCAAGCGTCTTTGCTCAAGCTGATGGCCAGACCCAAGTAAAATCTATGGTTAAAATAGAATCAATAAATTGGAGTGTGAACACAATATTTTCATGTATTGAGAACAACAAATGGATACAGTCATTTCGCCCTGATCCAATTCAGTTTTATCTGTTTTGAAAACATTATCAAATCCATTTTGGGCAACGGAGGTTTACAAACTGTGTAATGTTGATCTGAAGAAAACAAAAACAAAATGAATGAACGAAAGAATGACAGTTAAATTAGATCAGTTGTGTACGGGTGATTGTGACTGGCATCAGAACTCAGAATCTGAAAAAAGTGATTAAGACAAATGTGAAATGATCATGACAAAATGGCTGATCATTCCAAGAATGCATATAGAATTTTACATGATTCCTTAGACTGTACATATATAATTCACAGTCTATATGGAAATCTGCTAGAAATACATCAGAGGACATGATAAATGGTGAGACTCAACATCAGACTTGACCATAGGTTGCATAAGTCAGAATATCCCTCAGCTAAAAACAGACGCTGCACTAGATCAAAACATCCATTGATTTAACAGATCTTTTATGAATGCTAGAGACGTCTTCCACTTCATATCACTGGGTCTATTATTGTTTCATGCTATGTCCTTTAATTCTCTACAAGCCAAATGTGACAGATGTGACACTGGATAAAGATAACATGAGCTTTGTGAGACAGACTAGAAATGATATTGTGAGTTATCTCTGTAAAGTGAAGATCACAAAATTCAGATTGTTAATGGCAACCAATATTCAGTTGATAGAGGCATTTTTACTATGGGGTTGCTGATATTCAACAGTGTTTTAGAATTAAGCTATCATAGTATTTTACAACCCACCCCGAGTCTTAAAGATGTAATGACATTGTCTCATGAATATGATGTCAGAATGATACCAACATACAAAACTGAACCACATAAATCTCTATCGGTGGCTCAGCTTTTTTGATAGCATGGATCATGATCATTCAAGATCAAAATGGCTTCATATCTTTAGCATACATAGAATAACATATGTTGTATAACCGGATGAATAGGACAGATGTCAAATTTTTCATACTGAGGAATCACTGCTACCAGTTGAAAGGGAAATAAGTGTTCTTCACTCTGATGTAAAATCTATTTACCTACAACTTTTTGCTCTGTTCAAAGTTAACTTTTGTGACCTGAAGACCAATAATATATCCAATTTTCTCAAAGAGGACCCTCTTTGACACCAAACTCATTCCATCTGGTCATGTGACATTTGGTGGTTTACCTGGCCATTTCATGCATCGAGTTCCAGCAAAGTGCCGCTTCTAGCCGTTGAATGGCATCTTCGTAATTCCCCATCAGAACCAGCATGCGGCCAACATGGAAGTTGTAGACGGCCTTGGATTCGTCCACACAAAGAGCATCCTGGTATTTCTGGTAGGCCTGGCCCAGGGGAGACTCATTGTCTTCGGCTTTGTGAGCCGCAGCGCCTTCCTGGAAACACGATGGGAAATTCAGAGACGCTTCTCTAATTCAACCACAGAACATCTTGTGAAGACATTTCAAGTGGCAGAGCTTTCTATAAGTCATTCAATAGACAGAAAAATGACCTAAAACTAATCCTCTTGCAAGATCCTGACAAATTAACCATCATTTATAAGGATTAATATTTCTTGGCAAATAAAATAAAAATTGTGTTCCCTCAAAATGTGTCATCTGCATAAGAAAAATCTAAATAATATTGTGCATAACAAACATTTACATAATAGTGTGCATTAAAAAAATGTAAATAATATTGTGCATTACAGAATGTGTATAATAATCAAATGTTTACACTTCAGCTGGTTGCCAAGATATTTCAATAACGCAGAGGATGCTATCTATTACATTACGAGTCTGTAAAGCACAGATAGCTTCAAGTTCACAATTAGACCTGACTGCATTCCTCACGGATATAACCCTGTGATTTACTGGATTATATCTTGGTTTTGATTTTTGTCTAATAGCATATCAGCACAATTATGGCTACACTGCACCAGACATGCGACTAACAATGTTCACAAATTACTTGTTACCAAAGAATGTAAAAGGCAAAGTTTGTCATTGGTCTCTGCATACTGCAAAACTTCTTACTGAACTTTGGTAATAAAGTGTGTAAAAAGAGAAAGCTCCAAACGTCTATAGATGTCTATGTCTCTAGCAGAGACCAGCGTGTTTTACCTGTGACACCTTCTTGCTGTACCAGGCATATAATGACTGGACATGATCAGCCTTGACACTCTGACCACTGTCCACTAGATGGTGATACTCTGCATCCAGAGCCTTGAGGTGATGGCTCACAGGTGCCGATGGATCCACTCCCTTTAGTTTACAAATTGCAAGCACCTCTTCCTCTTTGGAACTCTCTCTGGCTTGAAGATTTAGTGACGGAGCCTCTTCTTTCTCCTGAGTGAAAATAGTATTAAAGAGGAAAAGAAAATCTGATATGAAGCCATGAAATTTAGTACTTTAGTAATACAAATACAGATACTTTATTTGTCCATAAGAGAACATATTCTGACCACTTAACATGTGGAAAAGTATAAAGAAAGAATATAAAATAAACAATCTGGACTTACATTTAAGCATATAAGACACAATCACACATGCACGTCTACATAAATTCATCCATCCATTTAACCCCTTCAGTGCTTCACCTGGAACCATTCCGGGCTAAATTTGTGCATGATTGTCTACAGCCCAGAACTATTCCAGGCCTATGATGACAGCAAATTTCAATATCTTAGGTTGTATATTATCTGAGTGACTTCCCTTGCTATCTCAGTAGCTCAGTTAGATCTAGATCTAGATCTAACAGGAACATGTCTCAATTGCTAACCTAAGTTCTAGATCTAGATGCAGATCTAGATCGAAAGATTAACAGAAATACATATAAATACACTTAGGGTTTAAAAATAGAATTCAGGAGGGAGAGGAAGATAACAGAAAATAGTTATATGCAAAGTTAGCAGGATACTATACATATTAGGGAAGTTATAGAGAGTTTGGTGCAACCAATCTGATTGTGGGCAAGGTAGAGAAAAATTCCCTGGCACAGGACACTCCTAGCTGAAAGCACTGAAGGGATTAAGTTGACTTTAATCACTTTTTCTTAGCACTCTGAATACAGCCGACTACACCTGAATTGAACCCTTATGAGTCAACTTTCAGATGAGTCAATCTTTTTGCTTGGAACGGGTCTCAGTACTTCTTTACTTTACTAAAATCAATCTGATGAATCCACGTCGACTCATCCATATTCATTAACGAGTTGATCTTTTTCTCCTGTCTCCGTCCGTGTAGGATTAAAGGAAAAATGAACGCTTGAGTCGATGTAACTAATCTCGGCTTGCGCGGCACTTCATCTCAATATATTTATGCTCCTCCCATCACACGACAGCACGACTATAGGTTAATTTGAACTGTCAAACTGATTCACTAGACAGGACTAAACCCTCCCTCTGACTAGATCTATGTGATCAGAGGCCGACCGCTCATTGTCTCCTCTTTTTCACACCTCATCCACGATCTTCCTCATCTAGCCGCGGATGTTTCGTACTCACACCGCACACTCCCTCCCCGCTGCGGAAAGTATGATGCAAATTGGCCTAAGAGGGTAGGAAATGCAGTGTCGGTGATGGTCTTTGATGTGGGGAATTCTCTGGCTGCACTCCAGTTCATACGTGGACACTACCCCGGGAAAACCCCAGGTGTTTGGCCTTTGTTCTTCTCATTGCGGCGAACTTGCTCGCTAGACTAGAGGGTGGCAAAGAGTTGTAAAAAAATTCGTCTTCCCACTCTCTCATTTTTACTCGTGATTGGGCCGATAAGACCTAGTTACACTTTTTCACTGAGCTATTGCTGTCAAAATGAGAACAGTGAGGTACTGCACCCTCTCCGCCCCACCTGCAGATAGATTCATCGCATGTAATGTTTATCACCTTGAAAAAGGCCTAGTGTAGAGGTAGTATATGTGCAGTGTTTCACAATATAACACAGAGCGGCAGGAGGAGTGTTGGAGGGTGACGAAGCTGCGTGCGTCAATCGTGCTGAGTTGAAAACGAATGTTCAGGAGATAAGGCTGGGATCCAGGAACATTGGTGAATATTGTCAGTTTACATGACTGTGAAATTTAAATGGCCAATGACAACGGAAATCGTTAATTATACATTTATTGTATTAAACTTCAACTAAAGGCTAGGTCGATCTCACTGAAAATGAATGGAAGAGATCAAATTTGAGGCTTGATGAAAGAATACATAAGGGGAAGTAACCATTATAATGAAAGACAATAAGTCATTCCAAATAAGTATTGCCTATTTGTAGTTTTGCAGTCTTTAGTGGCATATGGATGAGTAAACTATAGATGAGTCGATCTTATTTTTCCTCCCCCGCCAACATCGACTCATCCATATTCCACTGTACATGTAAGTGAATAAAACCTGATAGTATTCTTGACTTCAGGGAATAAATATTGAACCAAATTTCATTCCATTTCTCTCTGTGCAGTTCACAACTAAAGACAATGAAAGTCTAAAGCTAAATACTGCAGCCTTCTTATTTTCCAAAGAATGTGACAAATCCAACTCATTACCATTTCCTTAGCTATTATTTATTCCTTAACAATCTATCTGTGTGGAATCAATCCACATAACTGTTTCATAAACCTAAGTGAATTTCAAAGCTAGAAATATCTCATCCGTGACAGATTTTAATATCATGTTAGGAAAGGAAGATGCATTTAATTTCATGTTATCACCTCTTTTTTCAATCCATACATGTCTTCTGCAAGATATTTCTCTTCCAGGAGCATGGCTAATTGCAGATGGATGTCGGCGTCTTTGGGTTTGATCTTGAGGGCAGTAGCAACGCAATAAATGGCATGTTGCAGGGAGTCAATGGGAGATTCATCAGGTCCATACTGTTGATGAAACTGACCTGAAACATTAACCAGAAAAAAAAAAAGGAAGATATTAAGATCAAGCCCTGATCTGACTGCACCATTGACTTGAGTACATGTCAGTGATTAATTAATGTAACACCAAAATAACACTCAACCAATAAACTGAAAGTGGGCCACTTCAGTGGTGAAGCTAAGTAACAAAAAAAATTAAATAAAACCTACAAAAACAAAAATATGAATATCCCTATATATGAAAACTTGCATTCATTTGAGAGGCCAGAAGTTTACAAAACAATTTCTGTGCTTTGCTGATTGATTCTCTTAAATTCCAATAACTCAAAATTAAGAAACGACTCTAAAACTGAAATTATTCCCAGGATGATGGGTGGAAAAAAATTAAATGTTGTTATGTCATCAGTAGCATGGCCATGAAAGGCCAGGCAAGTCAGATTTTGAACTCACCATTAATGTCAACTGCTAGCAAAGTGAAGAACTATCAAGGCAGGCACTTACCAGGTTTTGGTATTCTAGAGTAATACTCCTTGAGGTGAGAGAGAGCTGTTTTCATCAGGGTATCTGGGTTAGTTTCATCAAAGATTTGCTGTAGGGACTTCTCCCACTTGTGTTCCTGAAACAAACAGGAATTCATGTCTTGGCTTCATAATCAATTACAGACATTTTATTGAAAGTAACCCAGAATACACCCACAGTTATTGGTACAAAAATGCACATTATTCCAATTAATTGAAATGTTGTAATTATGAAAAATCCAATTGTATTTCATGCTTAAGCTTTGTTCGTGAATCAAATGGTAAACAGGTATCACATAACAACATCAAACTTCCCATTATTAAATTCAAGTCTATACATCTTCTTTTATGACAAGATCTCTCACTTAAAAAAAAAATTTTTAAAAATCAAAAAATGATATTCATGTCAAACACTTTCAAATGTAACTTCTTTACCTGAAGTGTTCGATCCAAGCCTAAGGATGACTTGCCAAATGCGCCCGACAAGTCCTGCAGAAGTGACAGAAAAGATGATATGACAGCATTCATCCCTTTCTCTTATCCACAACTCTATCTCTACATTTAGTTTGTGAGCATAGTCAGACAGAACCTTTATTTTGCTTTCAATAAAGTTATTAATCCTCAAAGTGTCAGAAAAAAACTGCTTAAATGACAGTGATTGTATAATAATATTTGTCGATGTTCAAGAAAGAGAGAAGATATTTAGATGGCAAAATAAGACAAGTATTTTCTTATTGAATTGTAGGCTATATTATTTGCATTTGAAAGTAAATTCTCAATTGCGAAATACACTGGGCACTTCCTTGAGCAAACTGATTACAGACAGGGTTAATTAAGTTCAGTTTTCAAAAGCTTCCAAGCGATCACAAGTGAAAAACAGAAAATTCTCTTCATCATATAAAAACTGCTGGCTATAGACAAACTGACTTTTACCTCTGGTTTGGCAGGTTTGTTGCAGTCAGCTAAGTGACCAGCCAGCTCTCCAAATTTTTTTGGTTCTGTCTCTCCTGTATCAGGCAGCAGAGGAAATTAGGGGAAGAACAATACAATCTTTCTTGTTTGTTTGTTTGGTTTTTTTGTTTCTTTGTTTGTTTAAAGAGATCAAGCTTTTCAGTCATCCTGTTTCTGTAGATCTAATAGACCCATTGATGCGCTAATGAGATGAATCTTACTATTAATGGGATAAAAGATCTTTTTCAATAAACTGTTCCCATTGTTACAAGTTTAGCAGTCAAATTTTCAATGACAGATAATTCACCAGTGTATTCCATTAATCAAATTTCATTTGACAACCTGTTTATAACAATTTTCTCAACAATTCCAGCTCAAAGAAAGTAAACAAACTTCTAATTTCTGTGAATGACAATTACTAGAATAATTTCAGTTTCCTATACGTTTACTTCAATGATAATTTCAAAGCCAAAGAGTTTAATGTCTGATAGTCTGTGATTTTTTTAAGGTAGATCTAGACCCTTATTCAGGCTTGCACATTCTGTGCACAAAGAAACAGAATTATTTGCTCTGTAAAGATAGTCAAATTGTTTTAGACATCATAAAAATCCTTTATTCAAAAGATTCCCAAAGCCGAGTAAATGTTGGATGAATAAATTCTCTAGTTTACCTGAATACGTGAGCGGAATTACGGCCATCTGGGTTGCTATTTTCTTGTCCAGTTCAACATCCTGGACTTTCCAACCAGGTGCTAGTGATTCACCGGTCAAGGGATCCACTTTGGATGTTTTGGTCAATTCTTCAATGGATGGTCCTGAGAAAGAGCGTCTTGGCTTACTTCCCTTGACAGTGATTGGGCAGTACAGAGGGCTGAGGGAAATTGGGCACTCAAACTCCAGAGCTGCATTTGGGTCCGTAAACTTGACATACCGAGGAATCTGCTTCCGCATTATTTCCACGTTGTATGTCTTAAAGAAGAATAGAACATCAGTCATATAATGGTTTAGAATATCCTCCTTTAATGGAAAAAAACTTCATAGTATAAACTTTCAAATCTGACTGCCACATTTTAATAAATATCAGTCACCAGTCAATTGCAACACTCTTTATAGAATCTTGCGTTTATTCACATGATAAATCTACAGTTCACAATTCTTTTTAAATACAAAAACATGCTGTGGACGAAGCATTTAGTTAACTGATGAAACAGAGGACGTAACCTGCAGGTTCATTTGCAATGTGACCTGCCAAGTTTTTTGCAGATGAGAAGATGTACCTTTTTGTTAGAGCCATCAGCTGATGTGACCTCGATGTCAATATTTGTCAGTCCAGTGTTGAGAGGGACAGGACTGCCAGGGGGATTCCCATTGACTGTTACCACATTTTTTGGATCAGGTGCTTGCGGGGTCAAATTAGCTGTCACCACATTGCATGGTAAGAGACCTGACAAAACACATTCATCAAAACAAAGCTGCGAGACTAGTATTAAAAAGATCAATCAGAGAACATGTCACCCTCATGTTGATTGAATTGCACTGGCTTCCAATGAAAGCTAGGATTGATTATAAGATCACAGTCCCATGCTATAAATGCCTCAATAATACTGCTCCTCTCTATCTTTCAAATCTGATAGAACGCTACACACCATCTAGGTCACTATGGTCATGTGAACAAATTTGTTAAAAGTACCACCCAAAACAAATAAGAAAATTGGAGAGGGTGCCTTTATAAATTATGCACCATTGTTATGGAATTCACTTCCAAAATCACTAAGAGCTGCTAGCTCTGAAGGACAATTCAGAAGTTGGTCTTAAAACCTACCTGTTCAAGCATCATTTAATGTCATAATCTCCAGTCTACAAATCATATACACTGCACCACTATATTGTCGATTGACTGGATGTTGGAGTGCAGGTTTATTGGTGTGTGTGTGTGACGTGTGTACAGATGGATGCAGTGCATGGTAGTGTTTTTGTTTTGTGAGATAATAGACATGGAATATGTCTTTTTTATTTCATCACTTTGTATTACTTATTTGTACATTCACGTTATACTGTGAAGCACCTAGAGCCACTTGGGATTGGGTGCTATATAAATGCTCTCCATTATTATTATTATTATTTTTATTAAAATAGATCACTGACAGCACATATTTCTGTCAAAAGAGGATGTGGTATTTTTCATATGCTGACTAGAACTCCATAGAGTGTAATCAACTCTGTATCCAAACTCATGAACACTGAACTGTCATTTTTTCATTAATCTTTCATTTGATTGAAATGAAGTTATTCAGTTTTGTCTCAGATTTGTCCTTTGGTTCCAAGGTCATCATGTGTGTTCACAATCTCTTAATTGTACCAGTGATATACAGTAACATCCTTGATCTCTCTTATCAATACAGCCACTCAACACCTATAATCCTAAGAATTATTCTCAGTTTTAGATAACCATTAAACCATTGTACTGACTAACTGAGAAAGCATCATCTTCATCTATCTGGACATCAATGGATGGAAGAGCTGCACAATGTAATAAAAATACTTACAGAAATACATATACTGGCCGGAATTGAATTCAGGCTCAATATTTCCACTTTTGATAATGAGGTTAGTAAGAACAGCATCCTTGGCTGAGAGGCGTTTCACGTGTACAAAGTAGTTTTTCACATGTCCGTCCTCGGATGTAACTTCTATCTTAATGTCAGTAATAATGCCCTCCTTGAGTGGAACTTCACGGGAGCCTCCGCTGCCCTGAAACAGATAATGATATAGTAGGAAACTGACAGTTATTTTCAAATTAAATAATCCTCCTCTTTTCATCATTGAGGCACAATTTTTGTTCTTGATAATCATTGTATGTATTCTCTTAAATGTTCAGTAGGATAATTTTTTTTAAAATCTGGTATACCCCTTCGGAAAATAGAAACTTGCTTCTTATGATGCAAGTTATTCAGCATTTCTTATCTAAATTTCCTACCTATAGGCCTGTATATTTAGTAAAATTAGAGTGAACATAAAGGAGTTTACATTCTATCACAAACTAGGTAATATGATCAGAATGCTTAGCAAAATTATCTAATCTGTGTAAAGTAGATCTATATTTTCATTTCATTATTTTTAAAGTCTATTCCTTGTTTTTAAAAAAAAAATGAAAATAAAAACAAAAACCAAAAAATAAGTTTTCTGCGTAATCTGAAAGTAATTGCTTTTAAACAGAAAAGAACTTGATATTTTATTTACTTGCCCTTTTCCAGATACATCCATTCAGTTTGTTACAATATAGGCCTATGTAGTTGAAAATAATATTCACATCTCTCCTACAATATGATTGTACCATATTATTATGTATTTAGTGATTACTACAATGCTTTGGTTCAACAGCTTTGCATGTTTAGCCCTTTTAATCATGAAAACATCCTCATCATTGGCAACAGACGTTTTTCTGATAGCTAGTCCACGATCTCGACTTTTTATCATTATGCTGATGTCCAAAAAAGAAAACTGAAAACCCACGTTTTAACCACCACCTGGCCGCTCCTGCAGAGCATTAACTCCTATGACGGTTATGTATGTTACATTGCACGCTGTCGATAGAACCCGCGCTGGAACCGCCTGTGGCAACATGTTTTGCCATAACAGCATGGAAGGGATGCTACTCGTGGCAGCAGGATGAAACTTTCCTGTGACTGACTCCTGATTTCACCAAGTAGATGCAACATTTTGTATTCTCCCAATTTCAGTGTGTACTTGCGAAAGGCAGGCATAGGCATGAAATTGACAAGAGGTGCTGAGCACGGATTTCATGAATTAGGTGCAGAAAAGCTACTGCCTGGCGTGACTCCTTAACAGTGGGTCCATTCCCATCCCTTTATTTTTCCCCACAACAGTGGATTAGCTCACAAGTGAGACTGGATCATGATGACCACTGCCAGTAAATTAAATACCTTGATTTAAGCAGTATCTGTAGCATTGCTACACTGCTGTGAATGAAATTATACTTGTCAGTGAACTAAAACAATAAATGTGCAAGACTTTATATGTTGCGATTCTCAATAGTTGAATAAGAAATTATGAATCGAGAACTGTAATTAGCTAAATGATCAGCTATTTTTCTTGTTTTGGGAACCATCTACTGGCTCCTTATGTCATATAAGAATCTGAAACCCGTGAAATGACCTGAGGTTGGAAATAGTTAGTTTTGAATGATACATACTGAGTCTAAGCCTATAAAATGACTATATAAAGTTTAAAGAAATGGTTCTTGATTCTAAAAAGCTTTAGCTACCCTTGAATCTTGCTCATAGCATGGCAAAAAAACAAAAACGTCAAACTGCACAGACGTGTAGTGGTTCTCCTGTGTCAGTCATATCATGCACACAGAAGTAAAATAGTCAAAAAAATTCAGATATTGCTCCGCCCTACGGCATGGCCGTTGAAACGGGGGTTCTCTAATAATACTAATATTATAATATTGTCATGTCGAGGTAAAGTGAAGAGTTGTAATGACCCTTTGCCAACTGACCGATATAGAATATGATGCTCCATTGTCACTGGTGAGGGGATCAAATGTTATCTTCTCAACACTGCTTGGAACTGTTACATGATATTCTGTAACATCTTTATTGAACGCTGGTGATAGTTTTCCCGGCTTGACCGTCAGTTTAGTTAAGTCACAGTCATCCATCTTGAAACCTAGGACGCTGTGCAGTCAAAGAGTTCGTATTTACTTATATTCGCTGTTTTCATTGAGAATGCTATAATCTTGTCTACCCCTTCAAAGGGATTATCAGGTATTGTACATGCACGAGTTCCTATAAAGTTTCTTATAATAAATCCAAGCGACACAAAAAGGTTGAAAAAGACATACACAATGATATGTGGAAAAATAATTTGCTTTCCAAGTATATTTTCGGAGATTGCGGTTCTTTCCTATATATGTGCTTATGAACGGATGTAAACATGAATGCGCGGAATGCCCAAGTTCAGTGATATGTTAACTATTCTGTTTGCCTCATAATTTTGCTTTAAGTATAAAAACGATTTATCAGTCAGCGAAAAATGTCAGTTAACGAAGGAAAGAAACACAAATCTGGCATTCCGTTAGCCAAAACCTCGGCCAGAGAAGGCAGTGGGGACAGTACATCCCGTTCACAAACATCTCAACACGGCCAGAAAGATCCGCCTCACCAGACTCAACTGTCCAAACATCCTCTGTCGAAGGCGATGGAGAAAAAGCCCAAAGCAAAGAAGGCCCAGAGGTAGTCTAAATATGACGATATGATTAAGTCTAGAGTTTGTTTTGAGAAACACTTGATCTAGTGAGCAAGATTTCTATTGAGATCTAGAATCTAGTCTAGCAAAGTAGCATACTTACTAGATATCTATGTTTGAATTAAGATAGATCTAATCGAGATCTAGGTCTAAATATGTAGTTCTATGCCTCTTTGTTATTATCACTGTTATATATATGTCTGAAAAGATCAGACTATGTTTAAAGTATAATTTGTTTAAATTTCTACATAGATCTTTATTTATGTAGATCTAGTTTTCTAGTCTATTGTAGATCTAGATCTAGGCCTACAGAATGGAAAAAAAAAAAAAAAAAATCCCCAGACAGAAAAAAAGCAACTTTATAAATAAAGGGAGTGGGATCATATGGCCAACAATGGAAAGAAGAATGTAATTTTGATACACAGGTATGGTATGAATGTTGGCAGCAGAAAGCAGTTTATAATAAAATATAGATATTACTACTAAAACTGCATGGATTTGTGGCAGTGTAAAAACCAAAGTATCAATAAAAGAAGAAAAGTATGCTGATTAAATTTAATATGCTTCTTTTCGGTGGGACCGATTTTGTGAAAATAATCTTAATCTTTTAATCTGTCTGTCTTAAGAAGTCAGGAAAAAAAAAGAGATAAAAAAGTTTTAAAGATAATGTTTGGGTCGTTTTGGGCTCCCTCCAGCTCAGTTGAGACGTGGGCAGATGAGGAGATTACAAGTCAAAGCCAGAAGTTACAAACGTCATCTCAGAGTGATCACAGACGACGCAAAGAGGATATGGAGAAACAGCTTAAAGAGGCAGAGGTAATACAGAACCCATGATGCCTTCTCACTCTAGCTTTTTGGTGCTGAACCTCCTCAGTCTTATTCTTATATAAAATGTTTTCATCTTCGTTTTCACCTATCCCGT
Source organism: Peronia peronii (assembly GCA_039654565.1). Classification (NCBI taxonomy): domain Eukaryota; kingdom Metazoa; phylum Mollusca; class Gastropoda; order Systellommatophora; family Onchidiidae; genus Peronia; species Peronia peronii. Next base: position 17,487 of record JBCEWB010590606.1, on the reverse strand, counting down.
AGTCTGATGAACTGGCAACCAGCTCTGTCGATTTTTCTCAACTCTCTGCGATCCTCATGGTGTCATCCATCCTCATGCCTGTTCGTCTTGTCCTCCCATCGCTTTTTCTGCCTGTTATTTTTCCCCTCTTATCAGTGCCTATAATGAGTAAATATTAAAACCGGTAGTGACAGTTGATAGACATTATGATCGACAGATTCTGTCGGAGAGGGAGTGAACTTCTGTTGATGAGAAAACAATAAATTTATACTGAGATCATTATTTTCCTCAGTTCCAAAAATTTGCTTTATAGTTTACATAATATATATATATTTTATTCACTTGTTGATATATTTTATTCACTTGTTGATATATTTTATTCACTTCTTGATGATTTTAAAGATAGAAAAAAAGAATGAAAGTTCGCTTCATTCTATTTAATGGTATGAAATGCGGATTTTTTACTTTGAGATCTGATACATGTATACAATATCTGCTGAGTTAAAAATGATATATACATGTTATTTTTCTTCTTCAACAGAAGCAGCTGAGTTCATTGACAGGTCTTTTGGAGAAACGTGAAAAGTTGATGAAAGGTATGTCTCAGTTATGTTCAGTTGAAAATCAGCTCAAATATTCAAAATTTGCAAAAGCCTAGTCATCCCATTAGAAGTGATTGTCATACATTTATTGTGACATATTTTTCATAAGTGCAGTGGGATGTGGTTTAACATTGAAATGCACGCTAAAGCTCCAACTTCTGTGCTGAGATAGAATTTTATTCTTCATGTTAGTATTCAGTGTGTATTGTGTAGTATAGTCTGAACAGCTTATATGTCAGTATATGTCATCCTGCATAATTGGCAGCATACAATTTCTATTGATTGATTGATTTCATTTGCCTTTCCATTGCTCTCCATCTCTACTGCGCACTTTGCTCTCTGCACAAACATTTTACCCATTGAAGAAGAAAAAAATAAAGTGTAGAAGTCTGTTCTGTTGGTTAACATACAGTCTGGCTTCTTCAACTGTCAACTGGGCATTTTCAAATATATGTTGTGCAGGAATGTGTCGCAGGTTGTAAGTACACCATCTGAAACAAATCTCCAATTTGTCTTGGAATCATAATCAAGAGGGAGAACAACAGAAACCAAAGCTATTTTGTTAATTTCTTTGGTAAATGAATGAGGTATTAGAATCAAGCAAAATTAATTACAGATCTTTCCCTTAATAATTATGACTGTAGATAATTGTGACAGTGGACATTTTGGATAAATAGATTCCATCACAGATTTTCTGCAAACTGCATGCATGTATGCATGTATCACAGTGGTGATATAAGGACATTTTCTGAGTGATAGGACGATCAGGCCAGAACATTCCCTTTTCTGTCTTAGTTCATATATTGTTGACAGAGTTCCATGTGACCGATCATCTGCTGATGTATTTTGTAATAATATTCAGTTCTCTCCACAGTCTACCAGAATATGACTAGAGAGCAGAACATCTGTCATAAGAGAAAGAAATACTTTCAATAAAATCAAGTCTATGCCCAGCTGTTTTTAACCAGAATTCTCGAGCAGCCAATCTGTTAAAAAAAGTTCATGATAAGTTGAGTTAAAATTCCTCTTCATATAAGACGTGACACAATGAAATCAGGTGCTCAGCAAACTGATGCAATCAGGGAAATCGTGATTTTTTTTCTAACAGTGAGTGAATTTTTAACACAAGTTAAAACCCTTTTATGTCCATTTAAAAATGTATTTTTCAGAGTTAAATTTGTTGAACTTATTGAGTAAAAGCCCAAGAATTATGATTTAGTGACATGATCTAAATGAGGATTGTTAGGAATAAACAAAAGTGATCAGCCCTGTCATCTTCAATTGCTAATATTGTGGTAGAACACAAATTTTTCAATGACAGAAAGGGAAATCATTAAGCTTTAATATAGTACTAATATATATGCTGAGTAATTGACTGTGGCCATATTTATGTGACCATTGTTATGTCTTATATCGTGAGAAAGTCCTCCGCTTTTAACACTTTTATAATTATTATTGCCTTCAGGCTAAAAAAATTTCAGAAATCTGGTATGCCAGCAGTACTTCCTATTGATATTTTTAGGGTTAGTGCTTGTAACTATTCAGTCAGTGCAGCATGGGGGTTTGATACAGTGCAATGAAATGGTGAAAATGTTCATTTATTGTATCCTTGTTGTTGACAGAGGCTCAAGAAGAAGCAGATAAGAAGACGGCTGAGCTGGAACAGAAAGTGTGAGTTCATATTATGATTTGTTTCCATTACGGACCTCTCAGAACTGTGTATACTTTTTCAATATAGAGAGAAAAGTTAAAAAAAAATAAAAAATTCTGGTCTGTTTTTTTTTTGCTTCCTCCATTCTTTGTTGCTTTGATTAAACTTTTGAAGCAAATGGGAGTAAAAAATGAAATTTTTTGTTATGCGGTCTTCAATATTTGAGACACAATACAATGAAATCAGGTTAACACGAAGCAACTGGAGAAATCACATTTTTCAACAGTAAATGGATTTTTAACTCTTTTTTTTTTTTCTCCACAGAATCCTTCTAATGATGCATTTCAGAGTTAAATTTGCTGAAATAGATTGAGTAAAACTGCAAAAATTGTAATTCAGTGGCTTGGCTGAATAAAGATTAATATGGATCAACAAAAATAATCACCCATTTTCTTATTAAATTCAGCTCCAGCAAGAGGTCATCCCCATCGTCTTTAGTTGCTAATATCTCAAATTTTAGTGAAGGTGGAACAAAAAATTTTCCATACACAGAAAGGGAAATGAATAATCTTCTCAGTGATACCAATAACTCCACATGCTCAAAATTTGACGAGAGCCTGATTTCATTGTCGCATCTCCTTTGTAAAGATTGGCATAGTCTTGAAAGGGGGGAGGGGAAAGAGTAAAACATAGGCATCATGTGGTGTATAAAAGTCTCACTTCAGCTGTACATTTGTCACTTTTCAATTCATTTTGAGTATCTGTGTGTTTGGGAAATGTTGGAGCTTAAAAACATTGCCATGTCTTCCTATTTATTTTATATTACGTTGTGTAGTAGGCCTTCATTATTTTGTTTTCCTCATAGCTAAACGTTGAGTATTTGCTACTTTATCTTAGGATGGATAAAGATGGTCTTTTGATAGAGCACGGCATTGATCCAGGTAAGGATCTGATTTACATTTTGTAACACTGACCTGTCTCTGGAGAGCTTGTTTTAAGTAGTTTCAGAACTTGATATTTTTCCAGAGAGAGTATATACTATCATGTTGATTAGCTTAAACCGAAGAGCATCAGTACCTATGGAGTGGAAATGCATCTTGTACTCAGAAGATTTTTCCTTTTTGTCTTGTTTTTGTTTTCTGATTTTTTAATTAATATTGTACTCCATGTTGATGAGACCTTGGTTTGTGGTATTCCTTCATAGCGCGGGAAAACAAACTAAAATACTCTATAAAGAAATCGGAAATCTAATTTTCAAAATTGCAGTGCAAGATTTATAGTTAAACAACTCCAGTTTTCTGAGACTTGATTCTCATATTTAGTATTGTTTGCGTTTTTACTCTTCACATCTTCTAAAATATTCTTTCTTTAATGTTTTCCATTGTAGAACAAGACGTTTCTTTGATAGAAAGTTTTGCAGTGTTATGGCATTGTCTTAAGGAACAGTTTTGTTTTGTTCTGGCACCAATTTTGGCTGTTCATTTTGAACATTAATGAAGGGTTAGTGGCATAGAAGCTGCTCCATTCCTTGTTCTGATGAATTGTGAATTTCTCCGTTTGCCTGCATGTGTCCAGTGACCGCTCACTTGCTGATGTGTGATCTGTCATGAGGAGCAGATTTATGTTCACTCACAAACTATTGTTTGATACATATGACCAATATACGTGGCAGCAGAGATTGAAATGAATTATGTGTGAAACATTTCATGTATATAAAATATAATCATTGGTCCTGAGGCAGGAGAAAGTGAAGTGGATGGTCATCACCAGGATGAAAAAAGTATTTAGCTACACTTTTTCCGTGCTGGGACATTCATGCTCACAGTTAATTCCTGTGACCCCTTGGATTGTAAAATCCAAATATTTCAAAGAAGCCTCCCTTTCACGTCTATATCCTCTCACCAGATTACATATCATATATATATACATATATATATATATACACAGTGTGTGAAGTGGTTGCAACTTTATGTCTTATTAAATTGTGTTATATAGATTTAAGTGAATTACTGAATGCAAACTTTGAATTGGAGGAATGTATATGAGATCCAACACGATGAAATCAGGCTCTCCTCAAATTTTGAGCATATGGAGGTATTGGTATCACAGTAAAGATTATTCATTTTCCTTTTAGTGTGTGAAAACATTATTGTTTTGCCTTAAAGTAGAAGTTGAGCTATTGGCAATTAAAGACGATGGAGGTGATCTGTTGCTGCAGCTCAATTTTTGGGCAAAATGGCCAATCACTTTTGTAAATCCTTATTTGTTCTTGTTATGCCATACCCCACTAAATTACAATTTTTGTCCTTTTACTCAGTCAATTTCAGTAAACTGAATTCTGAAATGCATTTTTACATTGATGTAGAAGGGTTTGGTAAAGAAAAAAAATGAGTTAAAAATTCATTCACTGCTGAAAAATATGTGATTTCTCCAGTCGGCTCAGTTTGACGAGTGCCTGATTTCATCGTGTCGCATCTCATATTATATAAGTAGATGTGAACTTGTGAAAAATTTGATATTTTTCACCAAAATAATTAGAATCTCCTAGTGGTTTATTGTCCATGAATTTTTGTCTGAATGACATTAATACTGGACCATTTCTGTGCTTTTAATTTCAATGGATATTTCATTTTTAATTTTAATTTGATGACAGTGACAGGGGAAAAGGTTGTCTTGGATGAGCAGGGTCAGAAAAAGTTGGAGTCGACAAAGAAATTCACCAAGGTAGGTAACTGAGGAATCTAAAGTGAAGTAATGAGAGCCGGAGGACTGGTGGTATGATATGCCTAGTGCTGTACATGTATAGATTATTGGATAATATGTTTTTATAACATAATCTTTACGAGGTATCATTATCAATATGAATATATTACTCATGTGATTTTCATTGATGCTGTAAATAGAGCCTTCGTAGCTGGTACTTTGTCCAAGGGTGGCCAAGATGTCAGTGTCACTGAAGATTTGCTTCACATTTTTGTTGCCTACAGCAATTGTACATGTAGATAGAAATAATTTATAAGTGTGTCACAGAGCCTGCATTGCATTCAGTTACATAGATATGTGGTAGGTATTCAGCTATGGAGTGTTCTAATGTTGGAGTTATGTGGGAACTGACTGCAAGCACTACTCCTCCTTCATACCGCCATCTTTTCTGTGTACTATGACACATCTCGGATAATAGAACTGTTACTGTGAACCATCTTGAATACTGGGACTATTACTGTGCCCCATTTTGGATAATGCAACTGTCACAATTACCCACCTTGTCTTCATAGCTTAGCAGTTCTTAATTCCGAAGATAAATTTATATCTTTTAACGTTTGTCAGGGTATTTCTGGAGTTAAAACCTTGAGTAGTGAGACTGTGGACTTATGAGAAATTATATATTTAAACTTTTAGATCTGCCGCAACTCTGGTCAATGGAAATACCAAACTCTGACATTATAATATTCTCACTTTTTACCTTTCAAGATCTGAAAGATCAACACAATGGCTCAGGGAAATTTGACAGTCAGAGGGTTAACTGTGTTCTGGAGTGCACAATTGATTTTTTGCAAATGAAGTAGTCTATTTATGGAGAGATGCAGAGATAAAGATATTTTGATGGTAAATGAGACCAGCTATTTTTAATTCATGTTTTGTCTAACAGAAGAGAATTCAAGAGATGAGAGAAAAACTGAGACAGATGAACGAGAAGACAGAAACATACCTGTCTGATATTGAGGTGAGTGAACATGGATAAACACACAGTGAAGAGAATAGCTTCACATTTGCTATTCTAATTATCTGATTTTCACAAATGATACACCAATCATTCTGTTTTAACACTGAGAATTCTATGTGTCATATCATGTCATATCAAATGAAATAATTTCTAGCTCATTTAGCATGTGAACATTCCAAGCACAAACAAGGGAGGTTTTCTAAAAACAGGACAAGTAGTTTTTTAAATAAATTATGCAGTAAAATTTCCCTCAATTTCAAACGAAAACATCTCAGGATCTACGAAGCCGATTGACAAACAGAGCACACTATGATGTTCAGCGTTCTCTAAATATCAAAAACGAGTGCCAGAAGTGAAAGAATTATGGCCTTAACTAAACAAATTTTGTGATTGTTTATAATCATTGATTATGGGTGCCTCACACTCTGTCACAAAAGTGAACGGGCGCTCGACGGCCTGCTTTCGCGCTTCTTGCACAGCCTCACTGCAGTGCCTAGAATGCGCGTCTTTCACACTCTCTGATTTTAATTTTTAATTTTTTTTTTTTTGTTGTTGTTTTTTTTTGTTTTAGATATATATATATATATAAAAAAAATTCATCCAGTTGTATTTAGCATCCTTTGTATCTCGCATTTTATTTAGATCTCTGAAATCTAAACCTAAAGCCTGGACTGTAAATTTAGAAACTAGAGTCGATGATCTAATAGTTTATATTGTGATTACCTTAAACCCAGAAAAATGGCTGTCAAACATTGACGTCTATTTTGGAATGTCATTTTGGAATTGAAATGGTTGATTTCTTTCCCTTAGACACATGTTTAGTTTGGACTTACCAAGTAAAACATGGCCATTCTACCTTCTATAAAAAGGACTTTCTCTGGATCTGTTGCTTCGTGATGGAGTTTCCTTGAGGTTCTTGAGATGAGTTTGGTGTTGTTTTTTCATGACCGAATCTGTGTAGAGCAGAATTCTCACTCCGTTTTATATAATTAATCATGTGCATAATAAATATTCTATAATGCCAGAACTATCTGCTTTGTTTGTTTAAAATTTTCTTTCACAGAACACAGTGCAGTACTTGGACAGTCTTGAGGTTGCCAGTTTGCGAGCAGGTCCTTTGTCTGAGGAGACACAGAAACTGTTTGGCGAGATAGGCAGTGAGGAAGATATTATAGCTCAGGTGTACAAAGAAAATCAGCAACCAGCCTCGCGGTTCTCACCTGCAGGGAAAGAGAGTCCTGTCCCAGATCATACCAATGATGATGATGCAGATGATGATGATGGTGATAAAGAAGAAGGAAAAGATTCTCAGTTTTTCCTTACCCATGCAGAGGAGGAAGATGAGAATGACAATAACAATAATGTAGATGCCAAAAGCACAAGTGAACCACAAACTGACCCTGGATCTGTTGCTCCCATGATGGAATTTCCTTGAGCGTCATTCTATTTTTTTAATATTTTTTTTTTAGAGATAACGCTATGTTGTTTTTTGTGAATGCGGGAATGTTTGCATGGATTGCTCGAACCAATAACTTGGTGCTACATTGTCAATCCAATTTCTGGCCAAAATTAGTACATTTATGTTGTATTATATCAACATAGATATAATATGCGCACTCAAAATGCCAAATTATGTTATCCGACATACATAACTGCAGCCTGTAAAACTGTACAAATCAGTTTTCACAATGACACTGTGACTACTACTGTTTCTGTTGTATTGGATTTACATTTATTGCAGAACCACTGTAATTTTTATACCCCACATTTTTTTCATAGTTTATGTCTCACTGCTATCACAGACTCAGTCATGGGTCAAAGATTTTTTTTGACATCACTCTTTTCCTTTTTGTTGTAAAATTTTGAACTTTGAGTTAATTCCCCACACAGCGTTTTTCTTTTTTTTTTTAGTTTTAATTCTTGTTGACTTGATTATTTATACGAGCACATGTATGATTTCTGTAACTAATATTAAATTGTATTTGTCACGGCTGTTCAAACCACCTCAAGAGCATTTCGTTAGCTGCCTGCTGCCCAAGTCATAAATCAGCAGCTAAAGATTAGTATTCTCATCATTCTATTGTGTCTATTACTGCTACAAACGACACTTTATAGACAAATCAAACATACCGGTAAAAAAGACAAAGATTTTATCTTTTCACTGATTAGCTTATCTTTGATGCAGAGCAATTCTGTTCAGTTCAAAAAGCAAAAATTTTCACCAAACAAGACTGCCCTCATTTGCATGGGCACCGAGGAGTGACTGACCTTTTGACCTAGCTTGACTATGCGGGTCCGCAGGAAACTAAAGGAAGGTAATGATCTGCCGTATAGAACGGCATTCTTTTCTCTGTTTATTTTTGTTTGTTTTGTTTGTTTTTTTTCATCTACATATTACCATTTTGGATACTCCATTTTCATTAACACTGTATTCTGCTTTCACAAAATATAAAGATTACAATTTAATAAATCTGTGGGTATGTCTTTTTTAAAGAAAGTTTATCTATATTTTTTGTGTAGGAGTGGAAGAAGAGCTTATGTTAGATCTGCAATTTTTGTTGCAATTTTTGGAGTAGAATTTATGGCAACTTATGTGATGTGTGAACTTGAAAAATAACCATACATGAACTATGATGAAAATTATTAGCTCTGAACTCAATAATCTGTCTCAAAAACATACATGTATTTCCTTACCATGCTTTTGCTGCCTTCACTCGGTACAAGAGAGTGACCACCAACAAATTTCCGACTTACTGTAGAGACTGAAAGCAAACTCCAATAGCTTAGCTACAAACTACAGATCATAAATCTATCTGGATATTTATGACTGTCATTTGAGTGCTGTAGTTTACTGATGACTGACATGTGTACTTTTACACAGTGTCAGCTGGGAGTCCTTGTACTTTGGTTGAACCATTGTGTGACTTTTTGTTTATTAATTTTTTTTTGTTTTTTTGTTTCACTTTTCCTCATAAACAGCTGTTTATAAAATATTATGTACAGTATTAGCACTTTTATCTTGACTTCACTGTATCGCATTTTTTTTGTTTTTTTTTTTTACATGTACATATATTTCTGTGTAATGGGATGTGCCATTATAAATAATATATTTTAATGATGACATATGATTAAGATATATAATTTTCTCACTATAACAGATATACGGTAAGTTAGTGTGTAACACTAGAGAGGGTTGATAACTATATGGGGGAGATTTATAGAGGTTTGAAATGTATGTAAATAACAAAACAAATATAGCATCCCTACTTCGCTGATTTTCACTTATCGTGGGCAATCCGGGAACCTGACACCTGCGATTGTAGTTAACAGTAGTCAGTTACCATGTATTTCTGTCCCTTGATCTTAAAATACTGCAACAGAATATTAATTAATTTATTTGCTTGTCTTACACAGCTTTTGTCACGTCAGAACAAAAACTTCAATCATCAGTGACACTTAAGAATCAGTTTGATGTAGATCAGATAACATGTTAAATTTTGCGATTGACCTTCCTCAGTTTGTCTTTCATATTGCTGTTATAATTTTTCTTTGATGCAAAATTTCAGTCCCTTTTTTATAATCATACGATATGAATCATTACATTGATAGTGACATTTTCACTTTGCCAGCACCAATTTGATAACCAATAGGTCTGGATCAATGAGTCATCCACTGCTATTTTATGTTATCAGTTGTCAGTCCACCAGTTATCTTCTTAATCTCCTGCCCCTCCATTTTTCTAATTTTATTTTTCTACAGGCTAGAGTTGAGAGTCGGATTTTACCCACTGGATGTTAGATTATTCTCCAATCAACAGTTCATGGCTATGCTATAGTTTACAGGGGTCCCGGCTGGCATATAATAATTGACCTCATGTTCAGCTTTTGGACAGATGCAGAGGACAGTCAGGTGCTCTGGGCAGTCGAAATGAATGTCTTTTTTATTATTAAAATCCTGAGTTTAAGACATTGTCTTTTACATGTGATATGAACATAAAAGTGAAAGAGTATCACTATTGTTAGACTAGAAGGAACTGATCTCCATTAGGTAAATGTTCTTTCTCAGAGTGTGGGTGAAATTAGGATGTCTAAATCAATACCAGTTTGGGTGTTAAAGCTTAGCTTGCACTAGAAGTTTTACGAGACGCTGGCATCTTACACAGTATCACAATTCATGATAATATGATAATACATAAATGATTTTTCAACAATGATGTATACTTAGACGTGTATAATAATGCATAAAAGACTTACTTAGCACATAATTTGTGAGTTATACATGTATTAATGAAATGTGGCAGAAAGAACAGTGTCTAGTAGTAGTCTAGTCCACCCATCCTTCCATCCATCTGTTTGCCTCAAATGTATCAACATATGATACAAATAGGAAACCCACTTCACATAACATACATACATACATATACATGTGTAAGACCCATTGCATGTGAGGTCACAACCATGTAAGTTTGCTTTTGTCCGTCATTTTGAGTGGGTAATCATCAGCGGCAGAATAATTTTGTCCTCAAACCTGCAGCCTCGCCATGATAGGCAAGAAAAAATAAAATAATGAAGAGGATTCTGTTGTGGAATATATTATATGGAAGAAAAAAATGTTTCTTAAATGGTTGTCATGGCAACACAATCATTTTGGATTTTGGCATCTCTAAAATGGCTATTTTTAAAACCTACCTCCTCCGCCAAATTTCAGCTCTTCATATGAAAGAGAAATTTTTGAAAATGCCATATAGTGAGATTTCAGATTTCACCGTTTTTTTCGTAATGAAAACCCATTTTTCTTCAAAATCTCCAAATGGAATGGGCAGCGCACATGTAATTTTTTGTTTGTATTGAAGTGAAAATGACGTGTGTCAAATCTGATAAGAATCGGTCCAGAATTTTAAAAAAGTATATTGCAAAATAGTGACCAAAAAAAACCCTGATTTTGAGAAAAACGCATGTCAGATTTTAATTTTTTTTTTTTTTTTTAATGGAAAATTTGACATCTAGAATTTTTATTTGGCAATTACCCATAAAATAGCTTTGTTTCAACATACTAGCCCAGTCTCCATGACCACTGTGTCTTTTATGCCTTTTCCTGGCTTTCTGTCCATATCTTTTGTCAAATTTTCCTCCCTACCTCCTTTTTAAGGGCTCCCATAGAGTCACTTCCATATTTTTGGGGCCCTATACTATATGTGCCCTTTATATCTCTCTCTGTCTAACCAAAAGTGATGTTTAGTATGGCATATAGTCCACAACTGTGCTCTGAGGCATCAGAAATAGAAATTTTACTTCATGTATTTATGGAAAGTTCATTTTAAAGCGTCTAGTGGTGAAAGCTTACGCTGAAAATCTGCGTGATC
>JBCEWB010590495.1:4025-15054 GCA_039654565.1 Peronia peronii | reverse complement strand
ATTAACAATCTTATGAGAAGCCTGGTTATATGTACCAATACTACTAAATCGCCAGCCCATCTTTGTGAGAAGCCCCAGATAGAACCAGCACTTGTAGTAAGTTGTGGCTCTTTCAGTGCATTAGCCTGAGGTGATTGGATGAGTCACAAGATCGTCCTTGTAGTAGACAAATCTGATCCAGCGATCAATTAAATGTGCTAATTTTCATTAGTCAGGTGGATATACCAGAGCTTTGTAGCAGATCCGAGAGCAGCTAGTAATTCTGAGATGACAGATTGTTGTTGTTGTTATTATTATGTATTTAGCCTTTTAATCCCAAGAAATTTAGATAATCTCAGCTTGGTAGAAATTTGATATTTGGAAATGTTGCGCGGACAATGGCGTCTCCGCTTATTCTTCATCAGATTTTAACTGCTGAGGGTTCTTTTACGTATTTAATGAGCACACGGGACGGACGCTCAGCGTCGGGCCTCACTAGTAAAAGGCTTGGGAACTGCACTAGTAAAAAGCCTGGCAACTGTTGGGTCACTGAAAAAAAAAAAATGCAGCCAGTGTCTTAATTCCCTCCAATAGCAGTAATGCCTACCAGCAGCTCTCTGGGTTCATCAGCCTGGACTGATAAATGAAGGTCTGATGTCGTGAATACCGGCATGAGACCCCGTCCAATTTATACTGCGAAAACTCACCAAAGTATAATATCCAGTACATTGTATTAACTCTTTTTCTCTTTCTCTGCCCCCGCCCGCCCCCCAACACACACTCTTTTCCTCTCTTTCTCTTTCTGTCTGTCGTTCTTTCTCATTCTTCCTTTCTTTTGTATTTCTCTCTTTTCCCGCCGCTCTGCCTCTCTCTCTATCCCTGTTCTTCCCCCACCCTCACCTCTCTTTTTCTCAGTGCTTTAGCCCGATGTGATGGATAGGGTGATGATGTCGCCGGTACAGTTGACGTGAGCTACACCGTGTTCTGTTTTGCCTTACGTCAGTCGTGTTCTGAACTGACTCGGGGCCACAGGTTTCAATTAGGGAAAACCCCCAGCCTTGAATGGGGAGATAGATAGACAGCAGTTGCTGGCCAGTCAGTCGCTAGGTCTCGTCAGGTCAGGGCAAAAGGTAGGGAATCGCCCCTTTGCATGAGGATATATAATTCATACTTCTGTGATCTTGCGGAGAATATTCGTGCATAACGCATTTTTTTGTATTCTATACGTGATTAAAACGTTTGCCCATTGGACTCATCCCCCAAGATCACGAGGAGTTATCAAGAGATCATCTTGGCTGCGCTTGACTGAGTATGTTAGAAGGGTATCAGGGTTTACAGATATTATGCTTTTTAAATAGATAAGTGGTGCCTTCAGTTTCATGCACTGTCCTTTAGTATAAACTTCACATTGTCTCTCTGTGCTTGATAGTCTTCAGGCTATGAGGGTGTGTAGGTACAAGCATTCATTCCTCGGCAATGTTTGTATGAAGGCAGGTCCAATCCTTTAGTCCTCATCGACTGATGAAAGGCAAAAAGATATTGCATGTACATGTATAACATTATGCACAAGATAAGAGGTCTAGTGCTCTCTTAGTTAACAACTTTTATTCCTGAGACGCGAAGTCACATCAAGACTGGCAATAAGGAGCCACTTTGAGTCCTCTTATCACTACATTTAGACAAGGAGGGGATGGAAAAAGTAGTCTTTCTCGATTTTTTTCTTACACGAAGGCAGCCTTCTGCGTCGGAGTTTTAACTTTAAGGAACGAGAAAAGGGAGTGACGGAAAGCTACGAAGGGCAGGTTTCACAAACTGCCTGACTTGATTATAAAAGAGCACGGTGTGTGAAAACGTTGTTGTTATTTATTATTATTACTACTACTTTTATTATTGCAATAGTAATATATATGAAAAACATTTCACTCTCGGGTAAGAAGGGCCCCTTCACAGAAAATTTTGTATTTGCCATGTGTTGAAGCCACAATCTGTTCCATTGTAAAACAGCGTTATCGGCAAACCCGCATATGCATCACAGTTGATTGTGCGGACCCACTGACTTGCGAAATGATGTTCCTTTAATTTGAAGTGATAAACATTCGAACTTATGGTTCCTACAGGGTGGTTCAGGGTTACTCCTTGTTAAAGTGTGAACAATCTTAGCTGTTTCATTGGCATGATGAGCTCTGGTGACAGTGTCTGAAAAACCTCTGTATGATCGAGAAATGCATCTTGCTTCATGTGGTAGGTCTGGTCACTATATCAAAGAATGATGTGGAACAGATGCTCCAGTGGAGTGCTCGTAACATAAGCTTAGAGACATCAGGCTCATATGTCTAGTTTAAACTGGGTTTAAGTTTTGCTGCGATAGCGGGTTAGTAAGACCTCTTTATTTGAAGAGCGGTATTGGTTATCTTACGGGAGTTTATCATGTGAGGACTTCACAAAGCAGCAGCTTATGTTAGTGCCAAGAGCAGTATGTTCTTGCTGTTTGTATGGGTTCTCCCCATTTAATCTTCCCCTTCCCTGCCAAAGTAGCTGAACTATTTTAGTTACGATACCACTGCTTTGTCTCATGTTTTCAGTTCCAGTTGATACCACGACTGAACATTTGACTTTACACTTCAGGCCAAGACACTGGTAGTTCAAAATTGACGTTCAGAAGGCAGCAAAACCTCTTTTGCGTGTGCGGCGGTCCAGACTAATCGCTTAATTAAAGGTGGTCAACACTAAACCCCAGTGCTAATAATGTTGGCCAACATAGCCATAGTTTGCTTGCTTGCTTGCGACAGTTTTTGAACTATTCCGTGGTTTATGCCCTAGCAAATGCCTCGAGTGGTGGCACCCGTCGAGGGTGATTTGTCGAAGGTTACATTGAACATTGACCGGAAATTTTTGGCACCTTATGAGAATACATAGGCCGAACCCTTATTTTCCATTTGCCAAACCTTAACACTAGTTTGGCTTCCTTTTGCTCTTTATTACAGGTAATTTACTCTATGTCATATTTCGTTACGTATCGTGTAATGTAGCAAATGAATTGCTCTGGAATGAACCGAAGTGCATTGAGGTCGCCAACATGATTTCACTCGCCTCGGCCGTGAAAAGTAAAATTAAATCTGTACTCTGCATAAACAGCAAGATATGTGCTAATTCGGTTTATCAGACATAATCTCACTGCTGCAGGGATCACTAATCGCCTTGGTTCTCGGGTCACTTTCGGTAGGGGGATTAACCTAACGGTGGACGCAGAGTTAATCTCGCCTCTGATCGCGCAGCGTTGGCGTCGTTTGAAGCAGTGCGCAATGCTAGAGTGCAGTCAGGTACTTCTTTTCAGGCTGGCAGGCAGTTGGAACATATGATACAACGGAGTCTTTATATAGGATAGTCCCTTAAGAGCTGACAAGCCCTGTGGTTATTTTTCACCGATTTAAGTTTGACCAGCTGTTTGGTCGACATCACCTTTCCCGCGTTCTACAAAGTCGTTGTACGTGCACCATCGCAGGAGCGGATCATCTACTAGACACCTCTGTGTGCGTGGGTGTATGTGCAGGTAGGTTAATGAGGCAATAGAGGTCAACATGTAGACAGACCAATCACCAGTTTCATATCTGTCATGATAGAAAATATTCCACTTGACAGTTGCATGAATAGCAACATCAAAGGTTTTCATGTCATTTCGTGTGAAATGCTAATAAGACAAAATTTACCAAACATCTGGGAGCTTATAAAATTTCTGAATCCTGTCACAAAGCGCTGCATTTCTAGCCTTCAGGTGAAATATTGAGCTTGATTGAGGACAGTTCTATGTGGCGACGCTCGGTGATAACAATTGTTCTGGCAACAAACCCTATATGGATCGAAGGAGATCGTGCAGATTTTAGATTAATGTTTGGATCGAGTCTGAAAACCTGATGAAAATTTCAAAAGAGCTAGAAAACAAAAATACGTTAACTGGACAGAGTCGGCATCCACGAGATAAGGTAGGTTAGGGATGAGCAGGCACATTAATGATTAATGTGCACCGACCAGCAAATGAAGTGCAAAAGAACTCTTAACTGGGATTCGAAAGTGAATGTTTTTTTTTTAAACTTCGGTCTATTTCGTTTTCATTTTCATGTTTTGCATTTAGAAATCATGATGTAGTTTGTTTGTTTGATTTATGTGGGTGTATATGTTGAAATTGTAGAAGCACAAATTGATACAAAATTTACATTGAAATGAACAAGACCTTAGCATCGTACTAAAGCATTAAGTCAAGGCTTTTTCGTCCAATATGACTGAGCCAAGTGTTCCGCAACTGAAATTTGGGGTCATTTATTGCAGTCTGTGACTGTGTACCGTTGGTCCTGTCAGCTTTATGCCATGTCGATAACAGAGCAGACTCGTGTGTGAGAGTATGTAATCAGGTCCATGGCCAATCAATGATTGTGCTTGAGCAAACGTTAGTATATAGGCCAAAAGCAAACATAGCCGATCTTTCCATTGATCTTAATATTATCGCGAAAGCTTGCTTATTTGTGGATGTTGGGCACACGTACTGGTGAGTTAGAAGAAAAAAGAATAAGAGAGAAGGAAATTTCATAACAATTATGGGAATGAGCGAGTGCGCATGTTGCTCCCTCCCATTTGTTCGCGTTTTAGCCTTATATCTTCTTTCGTTAGTGTTCTTCCTCTGTTAATTTACAGCCATTTTCTGTGATTAGTAAAACCAAATCTATAATATGACTCAAAGAGCCATTCTCAACGCTGTCAGTACATGATTAATGGTGTCACCCAGTATCCAACGAATATGACCCAATTTATCTTTTTTCTTAAACTACATCCCACTTAATTTTGGACAGTTATTTTTTTTTTTTTTTAAGAAAGAAAAAAAAAACAACCTTTATGGAGAATATATTCACATACATTTTGGTTTTGTTAAAACTACAACTTTAACAGTTCATGATTTGACTCATTTAACTTATTCCCGGTACGAAGGTGAGTCATTTTAGTAATTGTGACAAACACAGAGATTGAGACCTGTCAGTTTAGGAACGACACCTTATGTTTGACACCTTTTTTTTTGATGGTATGAGCAATCTGGAAATTCATAATCTATTTTTCTGTTCACAGGTATTTGCCATGCATATTTTTAGAGTTTCAAGAAAATTAAACTTCGGGTTTAAATTAGAAATCGTTATCATTTATGCATTGAGTCGGTCAAGATTATCGTGGGTCAAGGAACAAGATTGGTAAAATGCGCGTATTGGTCATCTCCAGTACAATACTTTACTGTATATTTTGTTTTCTGTTTGCCACAATTTTTTTTGAAGTATCGAGTGAAAAAATTAATGCTTACATAGAGAATGTACGTGATTGACAGGGTTAAACGTCGCTGTTCTTCATATTTGCTGAGGTGCGGAATAGCCCTCATAATATACATTTTGTTCGCACAGAACGTAGGTAATTAGTTCCCGCCATCACATTTGACCCATTAATGATTTACTTGGCCAGGAAATACAATCTTCTGTGTGCCTCCAGTTTTCGAGGGCAGCGTCTACAAAGTATTACATGAGAAGAAAGTGTTTCTTTCAACCGATCGGAAGTACAAGTGTGCGTACCTATGAAAAAGCTCTCACTGTTAAGAACATTCAAGTAGTCTCTAAATGGCCATCAACTAGTCTCGGCGCTATTTCGACTGTATGTGGATGTGAAGAGGGGATTGCAATGCAATGATAACTATGCTGAAAACAAATGCAGTCGGGGGCGTTTGTAACTGGACGGGACAAGACAAAATGCTGTTGGATAGCTCGAAGGTTGTTCTGTACAGACAATAGCGACGGTGCATGCTATGGTGTTCAGTCTCTTATCTCTCACGGTTAATAGAAATAGTAATAGGGGCATATTGAAGTAGAAAAGAAAACAAATAAACAACAAGAAACACACATCTTCAATAAAAATAATAGAATAGGGAATGGCTGGATACGTAGTTTGCTGGCTTTTTGTTTGTTTGTTGCTTTGTTTTCAAAAGTAAAGACAGGATTGTTTTGGTTTTAACAACAAAGAACCGTCGAGATAACCTCCACCAGGAGGTTGAAAAGACGTATATCGAACGTAACGTATGCTACGTTTAAACCACTCAAGTGGTAGCGTAGACAATTCGTTCAGTTTGGTATGCTCGCCTCCCATGCACAAAATAGCCAATTATAATAGCTGACACTGTCAGATAGAATAGATGTGCATAATTCGTTGCAAACATGGCACATTTTGTGACACAGCCTGAACGAGATTCGTGGACGTCATATCGTCCGAGGAGAGGAGAGTTCTTGCATGATATAGCAAAGCGTCCCCAGGATTGTGTTCATCACTGACGTGATAGTTTTACAGTAGGTTTAATGAATGTTATGTAATAAAAATGCGGCAGTGTATACAAATTGCCACATATTCCGTTTCCAACCACTGAACTCACCATTGACTCAGCTTTAGCTTTGTCATGAAAGTATTGACATGTATGTCTGAAGGAAACTGCCACGCTCATATTTCGATGTTGACATCAAAGGCTTAACGACGAGAAGGCACCATCCTACTTGTGCTCTATATATGATATAGAGCAACACTTACCCTACGTAATGTAGACTACACTTATCATTCACTACCGCTTCCATACAGTCAATAATCAAAATAAACATTAAAAAGCTATGGCAACACGACGTGTGTAGTTAACTCGCTTGGGAAATCCTAGCCATGCATGACTTAAATATGTGAGTCAACAATTCAGCCTTTGAAACTGTCATTCACTTATGGTGTGGCTCTCGATACTTACATTGCTCTTGTTTTTGTTATGCTATTGCTGGTGATATTGTCGTGGCTGTCGTCGTTCCTTGTGATCGCTGGTCTTCTGACAACGTTTGTTGCTATCATCATTGGGGTCATTGTTGTAGTTTTTGACATTGCTGTTTGCTCTTGTCGTCGTTGCTGTTTCTCTTGCCATTGCACTTGAAGCTGTCGTTTGCCGATCTCCTTGTCATTTTTGTTACGGGCATCTCGATCCCTACAGCCACTAGTTATTTCTGTTGAGGTTACTCTCATTTACGGTATCATTGACGCGATAAGGTTGACTAATCCCACCATTTACGTTAGCAGCCCTTGCTTGCGAAGCATCTTCAGTCAGTCATTCACTCACCATTAACTATCAAGTATCCAGACCAAGCACTCAGCGCTGTTTACCATTGTGCTTTTGTTTGGTCACTTCATCACTGGGGACTTTCCGGCCGGTGGGCGAGACATGAGGAACTTTCCGACACGCAGGATGAGAGATTGGGAATTTCCCGCTAGATGGGTGGAAGATTGAGATGGTCGGAACTATTGGCAATCAGAGCTATTCTGACCATGTATTCTGGAACCGTTTATATGTTGGAGCATTCATTACACCTTAAGCTGAGATATTGAGACACTTTTAGCTCACTACTTTGACACGTCACCATTTAAAAAAAAAAAATACATACATCATCGACTACTGAGACCCCCAAGCTCTTCAACACCATGACACTCGTTCTTGGTGTCAGATGATAACAACATTTCGCAGACTCAACTGGTAAAGTGGTAAAGCCAGATGATGTGCATTTACTGTGCCTTTATAGCCTACAAGTTAAGTGTGTATCCTGGTGAGAAAAGTTTTACAAACAGTAGTTGTACTGTCGCAGTCGTTTGCGGAATAAGAAAGTGTTCACTACAACATGACTTGTCTGAATGTGATAGTGGCATCTGTTCTTACTCGGTTTTTTTTTTTTTTTTTGTGTTCCGTATGAGGGAAGCTTCACGTAAATGTGACTTTTGCAAGATATCATTGCCTATCTTACGAAGGAGCATACGTAGAATTTGTTTGTTTGTTTTTTTAGAATTATATTCGCACAAACAGGTGAATCGATTAGGTCATTCTTAGGAACTGGTATGTACTCAAGCCATTTTATGAATGTAACACTACTTCTCAGACCCATTTTATCTCACCCAGAGATGTATATTATATGACCTTCCCCCACCCCCCCTTCCCATTTCCGTGATGGATGATGATGTAATCGTGGTGCATCGAACAATTCCATCGATGAAGACAAGGGAGGGAAAGACGAAATGAAAGACAAGGGTAAAATAAAACAGCAAATCAGTGTGACAAGCTATGTTGGATCTACTCAGTTTATGACTATACCAGGAATGCGGACTAGATGCTACGGTGGAAATCTCGTAGAATTATTTGTGTCTTTTAAGCAGGATTTAAGGTAAAATATGATAGCAGAGTGATAAGACATATATTTACTGGAAGAGTTGTGATTATTGTCTGGGTGGAATATAGAATTATGCAAAACATTTTGTCGGAGAATTTAGATATTTAAGCATTTTGAGGTACTGTGCCAGCTTTTCTCCTCAGTTTTCCAAACACATTATTTGTGTGTGCGCGTACATGTGTTCCTTGTTTACTTATCAACAACATGTCTCTTTTGATGAGTGCTTAGAAGTTGGATAAATCTATACTGCCATTTATTCTATTATGTATACAGCCTTTGAATCCAAAGAATGTAGGTTTGTGCCAGGTTTGTTTGCGAAGAATTTTTGTGGGCTGAAATTTGAAATTTTGCTCATACAGCGGTGTTTCCGCCTACTCTTCATCCGATTTTGAACTACCAAGCGTTTTTTGTATGTAACTTACATACTGGACCTCCCAAGGTTATATTTGCCGTTGTCCGAGAAGACTAAACGTGAGGCTTCCCTATCCCAGAAGCCAGGTAGCCGATACCTCACTGAAAAAAAAAGCGGGCAGGCTCTGAATCTTTCCCAACCTCTTGTAGGATTTGAACTCGCGACGTAAGTTTTTAGCCGAGAAGCAGACGCTACCCTCACGGCTACGGCGCCCGTACATTGCCGTTGGGTACTGTGCTGTGTTATATAGTCGCTTTAAGTTACACTTATTTACAGTTTCTGCAGAAATTATATTCATCAAATATCATTGAAGGATGTATGACTAAATTTAAAACGATTTGCGAAGTTCATTGGATAAATCCCATACTACATTTCCTTTTTCTGCAGAAAAAAAGTAATCCCTATCGTAAAAAGGTGTGTGATATTGTAAGGAGATTTTTCGATACGATGCGTAGCGCCTCACTTCAGTCTTAAGTGTGCAGGAGTGGTAAGGGAGCTGGGATCGTCCTACTTTCTCTCAGTTGTGAGTTTCGTGGGAGAAAATGAGTCTTCTTCGGCGAAAATGCTGAGTTTTTAAAAGAGTCATGCCTGGCTGATCGTTCTTATTTCCTGGATCGATCATGCGTTTCTCTTCCCTCCTCCCGTTTTTTTTTTTTTCTCCTTCGCTAATGTTTCCATTTTCTTTGCCTTTCTTAACTTTCTACTTTTTCTGTCTTTTTTCAGTTTTTCCCTCGTTTGTTTGTCAGAGTATGCCGTTCATTCTGTGTTATCTCCCAGTTTGTATAATCTTTCACGTAATAGTGACTTTATTTTTACAATGTATTCGCTATTTTAATGTGTAAGTTTGTCAAGCAGTCTTTTTGATGCCCAAGTGCCGCATGCACCTTCGTGTCAACCCCCCCCCCGCCTCTCTCTCTCTCTTTTGTGTGTGTTTTGTTTTTGTTTCAATCTTTTCTTCCTTTCGGGGACAGTCGCAAGTGGGTAGATGGATAGTTGGTCAATACAATACTTGCCCCTGAAACCCATTTGACCATACCTTGTTTACTGGCACAACCACCAAACATGCACACTAAATCGTATCAGCTCAGCCGAGTATACGACATGTTGGTCTATAGTAGGATCTTGACCATAGCATACAACCGGCCGGTCTCTTTCATGTGTTATATGACCTGGTCATTTATTTGTCCATGTGTCACATCGACACTCCTGAAGGGCTGCCGGTTACAGCGTATACTGCCTTTCTTGGTTTAGGACCCTGTTATGAAAGGGTCAATAGCCAAACAGAATGAACGAAGAGGTAATACAGTTGACCGTACCGAAATGGCAGGGGTTGGAGTAATGAGATCTATGTAATAAAATGTGTGGGTCACTGTGGATGTGGTCAGCTAGAGTATGTAACATAAGCAAACGTCATATACTGGAAATAATGTGTCTGTGTGTGTATTTTGTTTGTTTTCCTCCGTCTGAAAATGAACGTGTATATGTGCAGGAAGATATACTAAGAAGGGCAGGGGGACCAGGGATCGTAGTAAATCAATAGATGTGACATATCAAACTCAGCCAAATGACACCCAAATCTGTGCAGATCGTTACTGCCAAAAAGTCTGTGATCGCCACTATAAGAAAGTCTTACCCATTTCATGCGACAAACTGCATTGCCTTTACTTAAATTAAAATTTGTTCCTGTTGCGGTTTATATAGATGGCATGTAATGTTCATTGCTGGTTTCATAACAATATAAAACCTGGACCAGAATAGCAGTACATGTAGTACCGATTTAATTTCATACTGTGTTTTTCGTTATTCGATGAATTTGCGAATCTTGTTTTCAGGAGAAATCTTGTATCTATGAACAACTGAAAGGATTGTGCTCCTGTTTTTTGCCTTGTGGAAAAAGGGAGGGGGGGAGGGGGGGGGGGACTCAGCACAAAGCAGAAAGCCGCAAAGTGCCCGTGGCTTGCTCTTTATGGGCTCTTGTCGTTACATTGCGTAAGAATATGGGCCTGCCTATACACAGAATAGGGAACGTCATTCTTTCATCCCATCAGAATAGTTGTAGTTTATTTATAGGACATCTGCTCAGTCTGTATAATATGACTGAAGTAGGTTATTTCCTCGACGTCACTTTGCGTTAAATACATCGTAGAGTATGCCACAGAGTCACAAATATTTGTATATTTATATATTTATCTATGACTCATCTTATGATGTACACGTGAACCACCACAGCTGGAGCTCAGTAAAGGATTTACTGAGTGTTTCTTTTCACTTTTCGAAGTAATTCAGTCCGTATTTTGATTGCCACGAAAAGCTTAGAGGACACAAGGCTATTTCTTGTATCAGGCCTGCTGCACCCTTGTGTGTGTGTGTGTGTGTGTGT
>JBCEWB010590384.1:0-18179 GCA_039654565.1 Peronia peronii | reverse complement strand
GATTTCCTGTCAAATTATCGTATGAAAGTGATATCAGACTGAGAAAGCGGAAAACAGATTCTGCACTATTATTTTTCTTTATTTAACAAGAAATATACTGAAAAAAGAAACTCAATACAGTGAGGCCATGTTTGATAAATTATTGAACAAATTACAAATTTATTGTAGTTTTGAAGATACAGTCTGCTGAATGTGACATCATCCAGTGGAAATTGTCATGATAGATTTCAACAGTCCTTGCTTGGCAATAGGTCACATCTACTCATGACCGGATGGTCAAGCGATGACCTATTACTAACAAATGGCAGAAAACCGCTGGACTCAATATTGAGTCTAGATCTTTGAGTATGTAAACGCAATTCGAGATCCAACACAACAAGCTTAGGTTGTCTAAGCTACCCATTTGTATCTTCATTCTAGGCATGCGCACAAAACATTCATACTTTTCTTTTTACTTTCTTCATTCCTCAAATGTATCAGCCAGCAAGACATTTCTGACAATCAAAAAGGTCATTTTCCCACTATAGTCCAAAGTCTGAAATTTCCTGACTAATAATTTGATCTAATTCCCCACAATATTCATCAGAAGTAGATCTATGACTAAAACTGGCGCCGTCGAATCGCACTGAATTTGAGTAGGCCCAGACTAGGCTAGATCCGCAGTGAATAAACAAAGAAAATCATCAGCATCCTGGTACGTGATAGGAATCGAACTTATGGCAAATGTCATAAAATACGAAGCGGCTATTGGGCACGTTCAGAAGGCAGAAAAGTGAGGGAAAAAAAAAAAAAAAAAAGTCCTGTTCTAACAATCGATCACTGAATGAAACTGACCACCCGTGCAAAAATATAAGGACTTTTCCAGGACTTTGGCAACAATTTTGAAATGTAAGGACTTTTCAAGGCCTTGAAATTTTTCTCTCAAAATTTAAGCACTTTCAATGACTTTTAAGGACCATACGAACTTTGGGATCAATAACGAAGTGCAACACTAAAATACAAAAGAAGAAAAAATTATGAAGTCACCCTGAAATAAGATGTGGCAAGACAAAGTTAAAATGCTCACCTTTTTGCAGAAATAAGAATTTTAAAATCAAAGCCCTCTTCAAGACTAACTGGAAAGTTTTTTTTTTTGGTCAACCCCCCTCCCCCCCCCCCCCCCCCCCCCACTCCAAAAGTTCACATTTTTTTGCAGAGACAGCCTATAATCTTGCTATTCCAATTACTTGGCCTCTGGTTTAAATACAGGGGCTTCTGACTTACTGTGAAAGCATGTGGAGAAGGCCTTCAATGTATTGTGCGAGATACTGGGGCTGACTGTCTTTGGTGAAAATGATGCCATTCAGCGAAGCGAGTTGTACAAGGCACTGCATGGAGTGATGGGCCATTTCACTGTTAAATCTGGCCTTCTGGTGGATCTGTGAACAATCCAGGACGGACAGGAGATTACAATCTGTTATCTTAATGATTCTTGATACATAAGCAAAATGAATATAAACAGTTCCACATAAGGCGGAAAACAGATTTCCTGTTTCAGGCCCAAATTAGTGAATTTTCAAAATGACCCATGCTGCTCTATTTGGTATCATTTTAAAGCTTAGCATTTGGGGATTTCAAAAATATAAGTTTCAGGAGCAGGAGGCTATGCTACATTGAAGAAAAACAGGTTTGAAATAGGTTACCCCTCTTTGTCAGAAAAAAAATATTTTTGACTGAGAAAGCTCTTGTACAGTAGATGTATGTGAAAGAGATAAAAGGAGTTAAAAAGTATTCCACAACATGTTGATGACATAGTACTTCATTTTTTATCGCTTTGTACACTCATATAGGCTTATTTTATACACATGTTCGAAAGATGTAATTTAGTAACAAGTTTTTGACCCGAAAAACCATGACAAGTTAATATTTAACACAGAAAAGAGATATAGTGTGTGTGAATACCATTCAGAGAGCTACTTAATTCAGTATTAGTTGTGTTAACTCATTATTTAACTTAGTAATGTGCATTTGCTTTGAAGACACTACAATTATAGTGAGTGATCTCGCAACTGCAGTTGTCATCTATACTTGACCTAATGAGACTTTTATCTGAGGTGTAGAGGAAAATGTAAAATTCTCCTCCACCCTGCTTGAAAAAAACTGACACAGAAGTCAGTTGACTCTACAGGAAAACCTGGATAACATGAAATGCAAGTCTAAAATGCACAAAAGATTTGTAAATTATAAATTTGGCATAGGTCTTTACATCTACATGCTTAATGTGAGTTT
Source organism: Peronia peronii (assembly GCA_039654565.1). Taxonomy (NCBI): domain Eukaryota; kingdom Metazoa; phylum Mollusca; class Gastropoda; order Systellommatophora; family Onchidiidae; genus Peronia; species Peronia peronii. The sequence goes on along the minus strand of JBCEWB010590384.1, from coordinate 15,911 downwards.
GACAAATTAATAGAAGACATGAGTTTAGTATGTGTTCTATTGAAGTATAACTAATACCATGTATTAGAATTAAATACACTCTATTCATTCATTAATTAATTTTAAAAACTAGCAGTTTTAATGCTATGTATTATATAATAGTAATGATGGGAGAATACTAAAAAGGCAATGAAACATAAATTTTAGTTTCTCTGGCCCCAGTGAGTATTAGTGATAATAATAAGTTCAGGTCTATTATTCATGCCCAAAATATATCTAATTTTCTTAGACTTTTAAGTCTACAAAAAAATTCACTTTCATTGTCGAAAATTCTATTGTTTTAGATCTATTTCCAAGCTCAATATAGAGAGAAAAAAACTGCTTTGGCCGGATAGACCGATTATTAGGTATCAATCGCAATATCGATACTGATGCAGAACTAGGAAATTACACATTACCGGGACCTATTTTTATTATTTCAGTGGTGGATCGTCACGTCAGTTTTTGGTTAGTTAATATCAGTTATGATTCTATTTCTTTGCAAACAAACAAAATTCTACTGAAACACAACGAACGATTATGTGCGCTTTGTTTCGGAATCCAATATGGCGGTGGCCCATACTGGAATGTTTCACCACGTTTCGAAAAAACTGCTGATAAATTAGTAATTTAAGTCTAATTTCAAATACATTTCCATTGGAACTTAATAAATAAACATGTATCTCTTTCTGTAATTGTTAGATAAACTTAGTTGAACACAAAATATTCCATAAACCAGGTTTTAGCGTGCCACTCGGTCTAGATCTACAAAATGTCGGTCCTACGCAGATGTCCTGAAGTTATCTATAAAGTGTGAAATCGTTCAAATCGAGGCAACAGAGCGAAAAAAATAGCAATAAAATTTTAAAGTTCAAAATTATTTCAGATTATTATAGTCCGATTAATGCTAGCGCGGCGTTCTCACTCAAGGTCCAACGCAGATCTGCGCAACACGACGGATGGAAGTGCGTTTTTTACAATCCACAAAGAGACTCGTGTTGGTCCAGCGCTGACAACACGAAATTTGCGGCCAACATCGGACCAGGTTATTTTGTACCCTTGAATACTGAAATTTCAATATATCGAACAAATCAAAGTATTTTCATCTTGTTTTATATCTGACTGTACAAATTAATGGCAATAACAGATGGCAAAAGCTAAAATTATGCATATTTCTCCTCCATTTATAGAAGCACCTTCTCACCAAAGGAAATGCTTTGTGTTGTGTTTTTGCCACTTGATACAACATATGAGACTATAAATCACCCACAGGTTTATATTTTCTCATGAAACTGCTCACACAGCCAAAGGAATAATACACAAAGCTAAACAAATAAAGACAATAACACAATATTCTAAATTTTATTATAAATGAATGCTCAATGCAGAAAATGCATTTTCTAAACTTGGAGTGTTTTCCGCCATAAGTAATAGAAACATAGCAGAAAATGTAGCAGATTTTCTTTATTTTTTTCTTTTCCTCTTTTTAAATATTTTATTTCTTTGTTTTTCGTTGTTGTTTCTCAGATTTCTGTACAAATCATTTTGCTGCTGCTCTTCTGCAGAACATGGAAGCTATATATACAGCCTTTCTCAGCGCTATGACCTATCCTTGAACTCATTTAAATCAATACCACAGCTATTTCTCATATTAGCAGTGATTATTTCCAATATTTATAAAGTACACACTCACCCTGAAGAATAATGACAATGTGCTCTTCTCTAGCAACACATCTCTCCAGCTCTCTGGAGGTTTGAGGGTGGCATTTGGGTTTGTGTTAAAAGCATTATTATGCATCCTCACTGAAAATATATGATGGGAATGGATAACTGGTGAAGAATAAAATCACTGAGTCCTTCGACAGAAATAGGTTACCATAATTACCTTGACAATATCCTTCAAAATTTTCAAAAGATATTACAGTTATCATCACTTTGGGTCCCATAGTACTTATAATCCAATTTTTCCATACAACGTTTTGCTTTATTCTGAACGTAACTATGTATCTGTAGTATATAAAGAGCATAAATATCTTATCCCAGAGCTCCCACAGTTTATTAACAGATCATTTCATGAGATTCTATGAGGTTTTGTAGGATTTTATATTTAAAAAAAAACAAAAAAAAAAAAAAAAAAAAACTATTCCAGAGTCACTTCTACTATTTCATTTTGTAAGAGTAAAATTACAGAAAATTCTAATGACTTTAAATATAAGCATAACCAGCATCAAAATATGTAGTTTTTTAGTCCAAAAAGGAAAAGAGATTCTAAGAATACAAAAATTCTACAAAACTCCTACAACTTTGCACAAGCTCTATCTTATACTTTCTTTTCATCTATTACACCTCCTTTAATCTTTTGCCTTTTCTTTTGCTTGAACGAGACTGATGTTTCCTTCTCATCAAAGGTAAAATAAATGCCACTTGTGGTTTTATAACCTTTTCCCTCCCTACATTTTGAAATGAAACTGACATTCAAAGCAATGTTAATGTCAAAAAAGCATTTTGCTACTTTTCTTAACACATAGGATAACACATTACAAACTTAACAATTTTTCAATGAGGCTATCCTCATTTTAATAATATTCCCAGACTGCTGAATAGAAAATGTCACCTGAGCAAGAGAAATAAGTCTGATCTCAAAGTTTTCCCAACAGAGTTATTGGTGCCAGAAGAAAGGGAAATGAGCAAATTTTAGTTTGAGGAAAACAAGTGATTCAATCACAACACTTCTGTGCCAAGATACTAATTCAAAGTTACTCCACTGATCCCATGGTCAGAAAAATTTTCTTTTCTCAACTAAACCCCTTTTGACACCTGACTCCTTTCATCTGGATATGTGACAAATAAATGCTGACCTCCTCGAGGAACAAATTCCCAGTTGAGTACTTGCTCAGCTATGGACAAAATGCGATTCAAGAAAGCTGTGGCTTCTCTACTCAGTGGACTAGGCTGGGTTTCTATCTCATTCAAGACTTGTAAAGAAAACATAAACACTCGCTTCAAATCAGATTGCTGAAAGAGAAAAAAAAAGAACAATCCAAGCTACAATTTCAAATTTCTAATAAAAATATTTGGCTACAAATAAATTAAGTATTTTGTCCCTTCATCTAAAAGACAACCACACACAAAAGTTAAGTCTCTGTAAAATAAATGTACAAATTTCAGGATTGCTAATATTTCATAAAGAAAGCAAAGTATAATTCTCAGGCTCACCTGACCAGTCCACATTTTATGACATGTGCTACCCAAAAATTAAATTCATAATTTCTTAAGAAAAGATTTTGTTTGTATCACAGATCTGTTCACAGTTCTTAGGACATTGCAAAGAAGCAAATAAATTTTTATTCACTTATTATCTAATGATATTCTGATAACGGTGACTATATTGAATTTTTATCACACATCATTTGTTTGCCTACAACTTTTTTGTTTTTTGTTAATTGTTCTAAAATTAGCATGAAGCAACTTATGGCATGCATACATGTCTGTACAGAAGGATTTTGAAATACATTAGTCCTGTCTCTCGAAACTACCCAAAAAAAAAAACTTGATGATCCCTTTATTCATTTTTATTTAATGTTCCTTATTCAAACAGCAATGGGAAAATTGACAAAAAGGGTAAAGATAATACAGTTTTGTTCCCTGCAAATGTTTGTCATATACTGACAAATGAGCCTGCAAATTTTAGCCTACTCAGGCACAACATAAAAAAAAGTATAGAAAATATTTTGCAGAAAAATAGTATTTGATAAAATCAATGGGAAAAAATAGTTTTCCCCAGTTTAATCATCAAAACTAAGCAAAAAATATGAAAAGGGGGTTCTTCTCACTTTCTTGTCACATGATGAAACAATCGTATTTCATATACAAATGAAGACTTCAGTGGAAAAACCAGATAAGTCACATTTTCTACAAAGGGAGAAAAACAAAAATGAAAGTTTAGAAGTCTATAGTTTTTCACTGTATACCCTTTTAAAAACTCTCTTTTTAGCAGAACTTACCTGATTTTTCCAAATTATTGTTCTGATTAACAAATCTCAGCGGTGTGCTTTATAACGTCGGGGCAATAACTCATTTTTCACAAAAATGTGACTTGTCTGGTTTTTCCACTGGAATCTTAAATTGACTTTTTTTATTTTGAGATTTCTTTGCTTGCATGTGCCCGTAAGAAATTCAATTATTAAGAGAACTTCATTTGTTGTTTATTGCCTTTTCATCACTGACTAGACAAAAACCAAAATTACAAAATATACATTTCACAAATAATGGTCATGCATATCTGCAATATGCTAAATGTATGACATATGAAAGATCAAGTTGCCATTTCCAGTATTTCTGAAGAAATCTCAGAGGTCCACAGAAGAAGATTATCCATTAACACTTTTTAACAAATAAAAAATGTGTCTCATTCCTAAGATGACATCTGAAAATGTCACCCTTCATCAATACCAGAATATCTCTAACCTATGATGGTAATATAGCCTATAAGAAAAAAAAAAAAACAATTGTCTCTCACTTATTACTATCTTTCATAGAAAACAACAATCTCTCTCTTACAACTACAAGATATTTCAAAGAAAATGACTACTTACTTCAAATGCTCTTTTACACTTAATGTGAAACTCCCATGTCAAGCCTACGCTGCTTGTGCGACTAGTGTAAGAGTACTCATTCAGCAGTGATGTCAGCATAGAGCAAGCCACAAGTTGCTAAAAAAAGGAGGAAGCACAGTGATGAATGCAATGGCAGTAGAAAAAGTAATTGCACAATCTTCACAAGTTTTAAAGAGCTGAAGAATCATAATATATAACCTTTAAAATCATCATACAATTGTTCAGCATAACCTCACAACCAAAACACAATTGCCCAAGTCATTATTGAGAAGTTCTGAGCCAACAGCACTATGCCATGCATGAGGGCCATATACTATGAGTAAACAAATTCTGAAATTCTCCTTAAATGGGAGATAAGAAATGGGCAAGTTGGATTTTTCCCACTTCACCGAAATCCCATCTTTGACTAAGACAAAATGAGTTTTAGGAGTCTTCTCAAAACTGACAATAACCTGGGCAATTGTGCTGTGACTTGGCGATATTATACAAAATATTCATCAAAACTGACAATAAAAGAAACTCTATGAATATCTTGCATTTATATCCCATATCACATAAATCTTTCCATCCTGCAAAATTGATATTTTATGTGTATAAGTACCTTTATTTGTTTCTTTTAAAGAAAACATTTTTTTTAAAAACTGAATTGCCAGGAGGAATAAAGTGTAGGCTCTGTCAATTCAGGTGTAAGCTGAGTTTAGATGGTTTGATCCAAATCTGCTGCTGATAACTGTGCTGTGGAGTTAAAGCTAATCAGCTCAAACACAATGCAGACAATTGTTTTGGCAAGGAGAAACAACATGAAAAAAGAAGCACCTTGTAATGCAAGAGAAAAAGAAAAAAAAAAATCTAAAACATGCAAATCAAAACTTTTGTTCAATTAGCTGGATAAAAACAGTATGGCATTCACACAAAACAAAAAAAAAAAGAAAGGGAAATGACAAAGACAGGTACTTAAAATCAGATGATATCTTACCATTGTAATGTTCCCACTACTGATAAGTGTTGTAACATCTTCAAATAAGCCATCACAACTTTTCCCTTTTTTATCCAATGTCGCCCTTTTCAGAATCACAGCCACAGTCTGCAGGATTTGTTCTCTGACATAGCTCTGGAAGTGCATGGGAAAATAAAATGAATGACTGGATCTTATATATCTAGATGACAGAGTATTCTCGTAAAAATGGTTACCAGTAACCACACATTGTTTTTGTACAATATGGGTTTTTCAAACTATTAAGTGAAAAAAAAAAAATGTGCTAAAACTCAGTTTTATTTTTAACACCAATGCTCATTTCTTTTTCACTGACTATTTGAACACTAACAGTCTAATAAGCAAAAATTCTGAAGATTAACCCCATGACCCTTAGCGCGACCTGTGCGTCGCAGTGCCTTACTTGACTACATACCGAGTGCACGCTCTATGTCATTTTGCGTCTTGATGTCATAGCATGTGGTATAGTTTCATTCTTAACCAACCAATGAGATTAATACTTTGACATCATTCTAAAGATGGCAGCCCCCGTGAACGTAGTTTGTTGATTGTTAGAATTTTTATCATGAAACGGGGTGTACTACAACCATCAACCTCTCATGATTCTGACAAACACTAGCATTTGCCTTCTGCAAGGTGATTCTGATGATAATGAGGCTGATTTCACTATAAATTATCCAGACAGTGACTTAGAATCAGTGAGTGATAGTGAAAGTGATAGCTTTAGATCTAGATCGAGAGATGAAGAAAGCGGGGATGTCCAAGATCATAGATCTAAGCTCAGGAGCCCAGGCCCATGGTTATGTAAGGCTCAGGGGGTCAGGGGTCAAAGGGTTAAATAGATTGTTGTTTTCTGTATATCAATTCTTCACCAATATCTGACAACAATGAACGCTTGCATATTGTCCTTTTCGATAAAATTTATTTTTAAAAAACAAAACAAAAAAATTTATCAACTTCTAAATGCAAAGTATGCCTATGCTAATTTCCTGCCTTCATCATGTTTAACTGACAATCAGTAACAGGGTTTGTTGTAACCATTTTTCAATTTGTTTTTGCTTTTTCAGTTTAAAAACAAAAGAAAAAACACACACAAAAAAAATAAATCTGTATCAGAAAAGACTAAAACAAGCAAAAATCTAGATATTTCAGTATATAAGTTGAACAAGTTAAACTAAAGAATTTCAGGATAATTGTGGTGAAGAGAAGAATGCCTGAAAAGATTACCTGAAGTGTGATATGATTGGTGATGTACCGTAAGAGGAATGAACGTAGACCTTCCACTGAATCTGCGCTCATGAGGGGCCAGTCACGAATGATGGCCTCTTTGATAGTGGTGGCTGCCTGAAATAGGGTGTAATCATTTTTACTGTTCTCTGTAGAAGAAAAGAAAACAGAAAAAGAAATGTGGGATTAGAAAGCAAGAAATAACTGGTAAGACCATTCTGTTGCCCTCAATTAAGATGATAAAAAGGGAATAAAAAATAATAAAAATCCATATAACAGGAATGATTGGCAGGTGACTCTATTAATATCTCTATCATTTGGGGGTCTTCACAAATACACCAGATATACATAACATGCAAGGGTTGAGTGGCAAGGTGGCTGCTCTCTATACCCTACAAAAGATTCAAACACCAAGGTGGGAAATTTCTGAATGTGAAAGCCTGACATTCTGTTCTCTTCCATAATGTAAAAACAAACCCCATCTACAATACATAATATAAGAGTCTCTTCTATCTCAAATCATCAAGGAACACCTGGATTTATTAACAAAACAAAAACCTTTCTACCAACACACACAAAAAAAAACATATATATATATACACAATTCTTTCTCACTAAAGCACATCTGACAAAAAAGCACCAACAATAAATCATAAGTATCAGTCTGGGATTACCTAATATGTACTGGCACAGAGAATACGGCATACGAGTTTTGCGGAAGTTCAAAATAAGATCTTGTGCTGCTTGTCTCTGTTCTCTTGTTACTATGTCAGGTGGTGCCTGTAAGAGAACAAATCAAAGGAGCATAGTTACAACAATACTTGATTTCAATACTTTTACAGTTATATCATAAGGCACATAATTATATATGCTCCTACGGTCCAAACTTTGTAATCTGAGTATTATTCAATTCCTTATCCTTTCAAAATAACATATATCCCAATACTTTTCATCAAAATGCTTTGTGATGTCAATGTTTGGTGAAAACACATTTTACAATGGTGTAATACATCCATACATATTTATTTCTTATAGTCTTTCATGAAATTTTGAAATGCAGTCTAAAATTATAAGTACTAAAATTATAAATATTGTGTTGGGCAAAGCATGATTTTGTCGGATGAGGACGTGTCATACTATTGTTATTCTTCATTTCACTAACAAAATCTCAACCCTACAGATGTTACAAAATGCTGTGTTCAAATTTACAGCTTTTTCAGCTTCATGCGCTGTGTTTTCTTCTGCAGTCAAGCCATTTAAGAGTTTGTTTCCTGTTCAGTCCTGCGGTGGTCAAGTGCGTGGTGTCTGGCTATTTTCTTCCTATTTAATTCTGTAATTCATCTTGCTTGCTTACATTTCTATTTACAATACTAATAAATAATTTAAAAAAAAAAAAAATATGCAAGCAAGCAAGCTAAGGAATTTGTGGTTTTTATACAAATTTGAATCCATCTACTTCTACACAATTTTACTGTTTCCACAACTTTTCTTAAAATCATTGTAAATTATTATCACGAAAGCTAAAATTCCCCATTTAATTTCTGTTTTATATTCTCTTCCTAGCTAAATACTATTATATCTTAAATTCATAGGCACAGTGGGGAGTCTGCAGGGTTTACAATACATCCAAAAATGGAATGACTTCAGAACTGCAATTTCAAGTCACTACTTTATTTGTTGAAAATTTGAAGTTCTGAGGGTGCACAAACATTGTTTCAAATGTGACCCTCCAGTTCAAAATGAGTCACAAGATGGAAATTTTGGAATCTGACTTATATGCATGTTCTTAAAGTGCATTGTTTAAGGATGATATAGAAACCAAAATGAGGCCAACTGACATCCTTGTATGGCTCTATAAACTTGTGCATTCTCAAATCAGTCATTTCGAGAAAATGCTCATAGAAGTTCAGTCACACATTTGCCTAGCAACTATGTAATTAAAATTATTCAAACTGCATGAAATTTATCATAAATCAAGAATATTAACTAATCAAACAGCACAGAAAATTTCAACCAGTTTAACACACAAATAAAAAATCTGTGCAGGAAAGAATGTTATAGTAATGTATGGTACTATACTAAAAATGCAATAAAATTCGCTAGTAAAAGGTACAATTGCCATGAATGGCATTCCAAAAGCATTTGAGCCTTTAATAATACAGTGGAACTCTGATATTAAGAAACTGAAGGGACCAGGACTTTAATATCCAATAGAGACCATAAAACAATGGGGGCGACCCATACATTTGACTCATTGTTCCTTTTAATTATTTCACCTGAGAACCGTCCTCTTACAAAGCCTGTGCATGCGTTTTTCAAGTTGTTTCATTCATTTTTTTATGGTTTGTTTGTTTTATTATTCCTCTTTGATTACGAAGGCGGTTGAGAAACTAACTCACAACTTTTACAAATTTCACAGAAGTAAACAAAGTAATGTGCTGCATGCAGTGTGTAGGCTACGCAATGAACATGGTTTCATTGTTGACCACTCTCAGACCACTGTCTGGGCGTGTTACGATTTCGCACATTTCTCAACACGGTAGATTACTCCTCCTCTCCTCCACCGGCACGTCCTGTCCAAACTGCTTTCCGTCCACCTGCGTGAACAAAGATCCCCCCCCTCCACTCCAGGTTGTTTTACTGGGCCTATGTTGTCTCGCCTTGAACCATCGGTGTGTAATCAGCGCCAGTGGGCATTGTTAGAAGTGGTTGAACAAACAAAAAGCTGGTCGCATGCGCACTCTAACCATCTTCAGCACGCCACTATGTCATTTTACTCATCACTTTTTGGGAAAACTATTTCTCAATCAGCAAGGTTGGGGGAACTGGCATTTCGCAAATTCTGAGACTTTATTAGAAGAAAGAATAAGGAAATAAAACGGGAATGCATATTGTTTTCTTTATTACCGAAATTTTGCAACATCCGATTTTGTAATATCTGAGTTCCACTGTGATACAATCACACACGGGCTCTTCAAAAATAGCCCTGGGCATAATGTTATATAGATTTCCACTTTGGATTAGCTCAATAGCTCGATTCATTTTGAATTCAAAAGTTTATGTTCCAAGCCCTGTCCAGCCACATTCCTTTGCCTACAGCAAAACTTTTCCATTTTTTTCCCGTTCTCTCCCCACCTCCTCACATGTGATGAACTGTTCACCATCTCTGATGATCTGGTCTGCGTCATCATCAGCATCCTCTTTTTCTTTACCCTCGTGATCTTCTTCGGTAATGACAGTAGATGGACCAGACTGGCCATCCCCACTATACTATCACTCCTTCACTCATTACGATTCATCAAAATAATTCACAAAAGAATGGAAAGAGACAGAATTCTATTATGAAATATTTGTTCTGTATGAAGAATAAAGAACACAAAACATACACAATTGCTAATTCAAATCTGACCAACCACAACCTGTGCAGTTATTTTGGCCTGTATCTTGTATAGCTTTCTGCATCTTATGACTCATTTTGAGCTGGAGGATCACAATTATGTCTCTCATATTTCATATCCTTCGACAATTAAATTTCGTCACACATTCTCAAGTTAGCATTTTCTTTTATACACACGTTTACACTCTAAAGATTCTCTGCACTAGCTTACAAATAAAGTTCCACCTATTTCACTCAAAAGGACTTCCTTAATAAGGATTACATACAAACTTGGCATCAAACTACAGTGAGATTAATTGAAACTGTTAAACCATATGTCTTGCGCCCAGGCCAAGTGAGTTGGAAGTCGCTCCGGGCAATCGCGAGTTCCTTCCATTTTTAACTATTTTCTGACTCAGATACCAATTTTTTTTTCCAGGTAAGAAAAGGTTGAATTTTTGTTTTGTGGAAAGCAAATAAAAAATTTTGGTATCTCAGTCAGAAAACAGTCAAAAACGGCTGTAACTTGAAATCTCCCCGCACGACTTCTGACTCATTTGCCTTGGGCGCCAGACATATACCTTGTATATTCTCTTGTTCCCATAATTGTCAGCTGTACAATAAATCTAATCAAACTGCAGTGAGATTAATTGAACTGTTAAGTCACAGATCTTGTATTGTCTTCTCATAACTCTCAGCTGTACAATAAATCAAAACCTTTGTGTGGAGTCATGTCACTTAACAATCTTTCTGGTCATGCTTTTTTGGCCTTCGGATAACATGACCATTTCCCCACCCAGGAGCAATAAAATATTTAGATGCCTTTTTATGCTATTTTCTCTGACAGAATTTAATTACATGGACCCCTGCATTGGCTGTATTCCTCTATATTTGCCATACATATCTATGGTTTATCTCTAGTCCTCACTCTATGTATAATAATCTGTATAAATTTAACCAATTCCTGGCAACATCAAGTTGGACAGTCTACATGTTTACTTAATATCATCTTGGGATAAAAAAAAAAATGTTTAAAATTTGATTATCACGTCAAAAGAGTTCATAGTGCTGTCTCCCATTTTCTATCACAGATCAGAGCCCAACTGGATACTACAAATGTAGCGTTTAAGGAATGCAAAACAATGATCTTCTAACTGCCATTTTATTCATAATTTCTATAAATTATCAAATTCCATCAAAATAACGCAATGGTAAATTTCATGCAAGTACAACCTAAACAAACATAAAAATCTATAACTTTACAATTTTAACAAATCTCTTCAAAATGCTACTGCCCAGGCTTTACAAATCATGTTGACCATTCATGTAGTGATAGGTTTACTGTCAACTGAATTAAAGAAACTGACTGAGAAACAAGGTAAACTGAGGTATAAAAACAATAACACAAATGCATACACTCAGTTTTGTTCTTTCATATTTTTATTTCTTTTGCACAATTCTCCACCATTATAGTGTATTTCTAATTTCTATTCTATTCTGCTTTAATTCACACCTAATCCTCCACAGAAAAACACTTTTTTCTTTCCTTAAGGCAAATGAGCTTCCATGTACATTTTCAATTTGGAAATGCTCTTTTTAAACTTATCTGATGGTTTTTGGGAGAAGTTTTTGAGACTAAAAAGCTGATGCATTAATTTCAACATGTTGGATAAAAGATAGCCATCCTGCACGACTAACCAATGCAATCACAATGACAATTCATCCAGTAAAGATGGCTAATGAACCATTTTCAGAATATTCCTGGTGGAATTCTTGTGGTTGTGTAAAATGTGTACTAAACTGAGAATGTAATTTGGATGGTAAGCCTCAAAATTTAAAACTCATTGTTCTTTTCGTTGAATACACCTCTTTGAAACAATCATTTCAATCAGGATTTCAAATTTAAATGGCAAAGATAATGAGAAATTCCAGTAAGCATTGTGGTGGTAAGACCGGTCATCAGCTCAATGTCAATATCTTTGGCAAAAAGCAATTACTTTGGTTCTTCCACCAAGTGCATAAATATCACAATTAAGTTTACGAAATAAACTATGGAATGAACGTCCTATGTTTCAGTCATAAACTCATTTTATAATATAATAAATTATAATTTATTTATAATAATACAGTATAATATCAGCATTTTTTTTTTATGTCATGTTTCAGATTTCCACTTAAATATTCTGTGTACTACTGATACAGATGAGTGCAAGAAATTTAAGAAAATAATATGACATACGATTTTTTTTTAAGAGAGAACAAAATTGTCTTGATATTGCTACATTTTATAGTAAGTTTACATTAATACAAGCAAAGCCTGCTAAATGCACAGTTATGGTCTAGCCCGTTAACCTGATTGCCTTAAAATTAAAGTGGTACAGCATATTAATAAATTGCTTTCAAATCACAAATTTTATCTGAGACTAGTCATCTCAGTATATCATTTATGCTTTTTAAGCATATTCTAGGGTTCACACTCCCTAGGTGGCTAAAAATTCAAGGACTTTTTATGGATTTTACGACCGTTTATAAGGACTTCATGAAGCTGAATACCTTCAAACGTGCGGAGATATTTACGCATGTGCAATGATATCTGCAGTACTGACTTACATGTAGGCTGGATTTGTGCTTTACTGATGCTGAAACTTACTCTGCACAACACACAAGTACATGTAATTAACAGGTTAGATATGAAAATCTGTGTTTAGAGCCAAACTCATTCAGCTGAGTGACTTGTGTATGGATGCTGTATGTTGTATTGTAGTACTAGCACTGGGTATACAATTTAAATACATCCTGTATTGTGACAGTCTACCTATATAGTAAGAATGACGATAGTCTGACATGCACAGATCTACATAAGAAAGCTATCTCTGGAAATAGCATCTGTCTAAATCTAATTCGTCTTTCAGTTAATACATCAGGTAGAGATAGGTTTTAGTAAAAATCATTTAAAATGCAGCTGGCCTCTACACTTTACAATTCATTAAATCTCACTGCAACTGGATCTTGATTTATATCAATTTGCTACTTGTTCACCTGCATCAAAAACTACTTTTTTTTTTTGGGGGGGGGGTCTTTTACATAGTATATATATTTTCGTTTAGGTCTTGAACTACAGATACGTAGCAAAAAGGTCGCATAATGTATATCTGGGTCTTCGTAAGAACACTACAAGATGACCGGATGATGCTGCAATTTTATTATTTCTATACATACAAAGAGAGCTCTTACTTATAATTTACTCGATCTATAGAGCTATTTCTCTACTCTTATTACAACAGATCTACATCCCCGTAGATCTCCGCGGAATGCTGAGCCCAAGATCTTGACGAGATCTCAATCTAATAGGCCTTCTGACTAGATCTAGATCTGTTCTGTTCGTATTATCTACTCATGATGGGATTGTCAAGTGATAACCTTCTACAGTTAACAAATGGCAAACGACCGCTGAACTCAATGTTGGGTCTAGATCTTTGAGTATGTAAACACACGATTCAGGATCCCAAAACAAGACTATGTTGCCTATGTATCTTCATTCCAGGCATGTGCACAAAACATTCTTACACATGTACTTTCGTGTTCTTCGGTATGATTGTATCGAAACGTCGGCAGCCAGTAAGACGTTTCAGATCATCAAAAAGTTCATTTTTTCCACTGAATTCCAAAGTCTGAACTTTCCTGACTAATAATTTGATCTAATTCCCCGCAATATCCACTGGCGCCATCGAACTGCACTGGACCTGCAGGCCTACGACTAGACTAGCAGATCCGCAGTGAATAAAACAAAAAAAAAATCATCAACATCCAGACACGTGATAGGAAACGAACTTTCAGCAAATGTAAAATACAGAGCGGCTATCGGGCACATTCGGAAGGCAGAAAACTGAAGAAAAAAAAAGTCCTGTTCTAACAATTGGTCACTGAACGAAACTGACCACCCGTGTAAAAATATAAGGACTTTTCAAGGACTTTGGCAGCAATTTCCAAATTTAAGGACTTTTCAAGGCCTTGAATTTTTTTCTCAAAATTTAAGCACTTTCAAGGGCCGTACGAACCCTGATATTCTCACTCAAAACTTTGTGCCAACAGTGATCATATATTCATCTGAACTTCACTCTTGGGTTTGGTAAACACTTCACTCTATCTCATTCAAATTCAAATCATGAGCAATATGATTTGAAGCAAAGTCTAGATCTCTAGACTATATTAGTATATTATTTCCAAGGACATTAACTACATCAACACTCTTTTAAAAAAAGATAGTTTGCATGCCATGACCTTATAATAAACATACAGTTCAAAATGTATTACCACAGCGGCAGTCAATGCTATGAAGATATTATCCATAAATATCTACAGACAGAAGTCAGTGTTAGATCTAGATCTAGATCTAGATTAGTGTTACTGGCGTTGCCATTGTGAACATCTCTTGATTGACTTGATCGTCGGCATGTTCTATGCGATATACTATGCATTAAATTTGCATAATTCAGGAACAAGTGAATAATACTGATGGTCTTATATTATATCACATAAAAATCATAGTTTTGTAGACAGTATGTGGGTAGTCATTACCATAAATATCTGAGAGGCTTGCTCCAACTCCGACATCACCGTGTGTTCCGCCATCTTAACGTTGGTAATGAATAGACCAGATAAATTGTAGAAGTAGGCCAAAATATTCTATTCGGGGTGTCGGAAAATGAAAAAGCAACTGGGTGACAAATAATATCCATAAATAAATGGGACCAAGAGATAAAAGACCACAAAAAAAAAATATCAGAGCATTGATTCATGACTTTTCCAATCTTTTTGTTTCGAACAGTCAGATTATTCTATACAAGGATTCTATGTAACAATATAGTAGATATGGGACAAATGAAACGATACTGATCAAGGTAAACACACTGAGGTTAATGTAAGTGTTGTCCATGCCATAAGATTGTCAATGTACTGAAATTACAGTTAGGTAGAGAAGACAGGTAGGAAAGGTAAGAATTATAAATCTAGACAGTCTCATCCTCCATTCAAGGGTTGCCTCAAGATTGCCTCTGATTTAAGAACTGATAACTGGCTAATGGGACATGGAATTTAGACCATCATCAAGTGTCCTCCTCAACCGAGCCAAAAAATATTAAATAAATATAAGCCTTGACTCAAATTCAAATACACACAGCAACACTGGCTTAAAATTCACGTCGAGAAATAAACATTTTAAGGGAGCTTTTTAGATTCCATTCTGTAGTTCTCACATTCTTTTGTATATATCCAGTTCGGGCAGTAAACTTCAGGAGGACAGTTTACTTTATGATTATTATTAATTTTACTTTGTTATCGTTCTTATTATTACAGCGGGAATATCAAGGTTACTATAAAATAAATTGCCATCTGGCAATTAGAGCAAGACACCCAGACAACTGTACAGGTCTTGCGAAAGGGAAACGACTCTAATAAGACTCAAAACAGTAGTTCCCGACACTGCACTGAGATTGTCCTTTCTTTCATGCTAATACAATAATTATATGCAGCTATTTCAAGCATTTGCGACAGATATTCTATTCTATCTTTCTACATATCTATCTACGTATCTATCTACGTATCTATATATGTATGTATGTATGTATGTATGTATGTATGTATGTATGTATGGATGGATGGATGGATGGATGGATGGATG
>JBCEWB010590276.1:0-18181 GCA_039654565.1 Peronia peronii | reverse complement strand
TTGTTGCATATAGATCTGTGTTTCTATGTACATAAACCCGAAAAAAGCTTATTATCTTTGACGTTATTCTAAAAATGCGGTAATAAGTGTATAATAAACTCGCGAGGGTGCTTGATTTGAATTGTGCGTCCGATAGTATGCAGCGTTCAAATCACGTTTTCTTTGAGTAATATTCAGTTGAACGATTCAAAACAGCAACATTGAAGTGCGCACGCCTGTCATACACGTCATGTCGCAGGGCAGTATCGGTTTGACCTATATTTAAAAACATCTCTCCACGAAGGCTGTGGGTTCTTTTCTAATGTATCGATCAAATCATGTTTGCTATACACTTGAAGTCGCAGTTCTATAGTATATATCATTTCAAAAATCTCCCACGGAGGCCATGGGTTCTCTTCTAGGGAGAGGGGAGAGAGAAGACGTAGTGTGATGAATTTCAGCTCCCCGCACACACTCATCCTGATTTCTACTCAGCCCAGTCGTTGACTGGGAGACTCCCGTTTTAAAGTTTTCTTTAGAAGGCGATATAATACATGTATTTTGCCTCCCCCTCTCCCCGCCCCTCACTTTTACTATGCTATTTAGTGTTGTACTTTACAGTGTTTAAAGTCTAAGCAGTGATATTATTATATCTTAATTCTTTTGTTTCTTTCACATCTTTTGTTTCGTTCAATTTACTCGGCGCTCTTAATATACATTTGCACACAGCCCCTTTTATTTCCTTCTTCCACTAAACAATATTTAGATCTATAGCCGTTTTTGTAAATATTTGTAATTTGTTATCCTATATAACATTCTTGATTTAGTAATCCCCGTTCGTAGAGCGGGTTTTTGCCCTAGTCTATACTATAAATCTGGAACAAAAGTCATAAAAGGCTTATAGATTCGATAACTACTAAATGTATCCATATGAAATTTGGCACACAGCATTGTTCCATAAAGATCTGTGTTTCTATTTACATAAGGTCGATAAAAGCTTATTATCTTTGACGTTATTCTATAAAGGCTATAATAATTGGATAGTAAGCTTGCGAGAGTGTTTGATCCGAATTGTATGTTCGACAGAATGACGCATTCAAAACACCAAGGACGTTTTCTTTGCGTAACATTCGGTTTAATCATCCAAAATACCAACATCGAGATGCGCACGCTTGTCATATACTTTAAGTCCATAGCAGTATCTGTTTGACATAATATTAAGTTCAGAAAATATCCCACGAAGGCCGTGGGTTCTCTTCTAGTATGATATATGTAGTGTGATATCAACATATAGTTTTCCTTCACTATTTAACCCTACACACAGAGAAGGTCTATGCATATACTTGCAATAGAGAAAATAAGCTTGGTATGCTAGCATGTTGGAGACACATTTTGCATAACTTCTCAGCTTGTGGTTCATTGCATATGAAAATGTATTTGTTCATCAAGAAACCCAATTTTGGTCTCACTTTTTCTGAAAAGGCAAGGAAAAGGAAGACTCTAAGCTTTCTTGGACATAATATGATCGTTTTCAAAAAAGCTAGAATGCCCTCGGAAATGTCGTTTTGAACAGTGTCTAAATTTGTTTCATAGTTTATATTTCCTCACATTCCCCAAGTCCCAGCAGGCATTTATATTCTTTAATTGACGTCTATCCTTTTTTCTTCAATGACTTTAGGGAAAACATTCGTTACTTTGTCTTCCTCGGGCTATCAGTGATTTTTCTGCTCGGGCGCACAAACTAAGATGCCACAAATCTATGCCTGCCATGTCTCTTTGCTTACAGCAGTGACGGTACACTATTTGAAAAGTATTGCTCATTTCTTGTTTCTTTTTAATTCAGTAACAGAAAAAGTTGTGGTTTCATACATGATTTTTTTTTTTTTGTTTACTTGTAATTGTTTTATGATTTTGTGTTTGACTGTGACGTAATCCGTATATTATGTCAATGCTTTGCAGAGTTAAATTTTAAAAAAGCGATTAAAAAACAAACAAACAAACAAACAAACAAACAAACAAGCAAACAAACAAATAAACAAACAAAACCAAACCCTGAATGTCTTTTACTGTATATTTTCATTCCTATATATTCTGTGTCTTAGTCGTTGAAAGGGGAACAACAAATGTCTATGTATTTGTACAATATAAATCAGCCATGTACAACTGAGAAAGAGAGTAATTGGCCTAGTATGAATAATGGAAAAATGTAAAACTTATGAAATGCATGATGAAATAACATGTAGTACATGTATGTAACGTTTCTAACAAAAATAGAATCGTTGGCAACTATTTTCCTCTGGTTTATATATATTATTTTGTAAGACTGATGATGGTAACGATGTAGACGACTCCCATGAAAAAAAAACACAAAATAAAATAAGATAAATAAATAAAATTGAAAAATAATTAACGATAAAAGAATCCCAGCACCATTTCGTGTATTGAAGTGTGTG
Organism: Peronia peronii; assembly: GCA_039654565.1. Classification (NCBI taxonomy): domain Eukaryota; kingdom Metazoa; phylum Mollusca; class Gastropoda; order Systellommatophora; family Onchidiidae; genus Peronia; species Peronia peronii. Next base: position 15,749 of record JBCEWB010590276.1, on the reverse strand, counting down.
TCAACTTCCTGATCTGTTGTCTTGATATGTTGTCCTGAGAAAGAACGGATAGATGTCAGAAAATTTGGTGTCTGAGAACTTTTTCCATTTTGAACATATTTTATCCTTTTTTGTTATCTGCTTCATGTTGTTGAGGGCACATTAAGTTAATTGGTCCTGCTGTCTCTGTCATTAATTTCAATATGTCTCATGCAAAACGATGATGCATGGTGATGACAACGATGCTGATGCTATTGGTAATGGTGGTAGGGAAGTGAAAACGGTATCAATGATGATGAAAGGGGTGATGATAAAAAAAAAGTCATGACTAAATTCTAACAACCCAATGACTTTATTTTAATAGAAACACTAATTCCCAATAAGGCATAATCAAAGACAACAATTATTATGAAGTTTAGAAATACAATGTGCATTTATTTAACGACTTTTAATTTCACGTTGATAACAACCACCATGTAGCAGAAACTAGGCTAACCATACCATGTGCATATTCACGTAATGTACTTTTTAAAGTGAGACAATATTCGAATCAAACACGAGTTGTGCTCTTGCTCAGAAACGTCTTTAAAGTGACTCGAAATTTGGAGCTCATGCTTAAGAATATGAATAAATTGGTAGAAGCGTTAATGAAATCGAGAGTGAAGATCATATTGACGATAACGGCATGCAGATTGTGGTAGGCTCTCCCAGAGAACAGCTCCGGCTCGAAGTAACGAGCAATACTGACAGCAATCCGAGGCACAACATTGACTAAGCAAACCATGATCACCACCAGCAACATCTTGACTATTTGTTTGTCTCTGGGAGAAAAACTGATGTTGGCAAAATTTCTCCCTGTTTGTAAGGCGGCGTGATTATCTGTGAGATTCCTCTGAGCGCCAGTTGTTTGAAGCTTATTCAGACGCTTTTCAGCATCATGTAGAGACGCTGCTGGAGTTGTAAGCTTTCTTGCTGGTTCCTCCGATCTGTTATTATCTGAACTATTTCCAGATGGCCCCTTAGTTCTGTCCGTATGATCTGGCTTTTTTTCATTTTCTGAAGTGTTTCCACAGCATTCCTTCGCCGAATCTTCTAATGGTTGGTTATTTTCTGGAATATGTTCCGGTGGACTGTTGATACTAGAATGGTTAATTTGTCCAGATCGAAACTTGGTCGACTGCCACAAGCGAGTTATCAAAATTACAGTGCAAGTGATGATAATAATGAAAGTGGTAACGGGCCAGAAGATGGAGTTGGCATTGGTGTAGTCATAGAGGGCAGGATTATGTCTTAAAAGGGGGGACACTCTGTGATAGGCAAGGGTTCGATTGAAATCCGGAGAAAACGACCAATAGATCTGCAGTACGATAAAGCTATGAAAGAATGTTGCCATGACTGTCAGGATCAGTACAGTCAGTGTCGCTTTTGTCACACTAAGTGTTATGATATTCTTGACTTTGAAAGGTAAACTGACGCACAGACAGCGTTCTACCGACACGTAAGCAGTTATAACGTTGACTAACGTGTTCGTAATAGCATGAACATTTATGTCAACCACATAGGTGATGTTTTCCCAAGTAATGGAAAATGGAAGATCCACAGCACGAATGGGAGCGAACAGTTTATGGACAGCACCAGAGAGACATTTAATGAAATCAAAGACTGCAATTGTGCCTAACGAGACAGTGGAAGTGTCTCGGAATCCCTGCTTGTAGAAAACAACGATGTTGATAATATTGGTGCCTAAACCTGTCACAGATAACAGGAAGCACGCCCAATACCCAAACACATCGTCAAATATTTGGCGTATGGAGTCACCTACTAACATTTTGTGGACCTGTACTTGGAAAAACACACACATATACACACACAACTTATTTCCATCTTACAGTCAGGTCAGGATATATTGCGACACGGCTTCATAATATCAGCTACAATGTTGTACCAACATCCCTTTGATCTAGTACATAATTTCACTTGCCACCTATTTTTAAAACCATGTATTCTCTTTTGATCCCATCGACTAAATAGCATAATGATTGGTGTGCATAAGTTTGTCTGTTGTTTAAGAGATAATTATGCCAATATGTTTACAGTTCAAAGGGAATTCTACACCGTAAATAAAGAGATGATGTTAAGGTATGCGATTAATAAAATATAAAATGTAGTACATGTATACGAACTAGGAAAATATTGAATGTTATAAAAAATAACCCAACAAATTATCTATCACGATCAGGATCATGAGAAAGAAAACATATTTCTTTTGGTATTTGAAGAGACTAGTTTGTTATTAATTAGAATTAGACCATATTCATGGCACATGTCATTTCGTCTAAAATTGCTGTTCATTATAACCAGAAATTACAACCAGTGGGTTAAAAGCTCTGAAGTACAAAAAGGATCCCTTGTTTTATGTGAGTCTTTATCTTTGATCCTTGAATCTCTTTGTGACATAAATAATAAATGATTACACAAGGCTGATTTACATATGATGATTCTCTGGGCGGTGTTTAATGCTATCGTCATGTTAGTGAGTCGGGGATCTCGACAACACAGGATTTCATTTTTTGTGCAAAATCTATAGAGAAGGTCTATAATGGTTAAGATATTTACATAGGTCTTTATCAATTACATGTACTAGCGTAATTATTCGGTAAGAATCTTTTTCGTTTGTAATGTGTTGCATTAAAACAATGTTTCAGTTGACAATATTTTTTACACCCTCCTTCATTTTCCTAAAATCACATTATCTACAAATCCGTCTGTTCTAATTCCGTTTGAACATTAAAAAAAAAATTTAAAAAAATCATCAAATGAGCAATAAATAGTAAGTTGGCACAAAGAGATCATGAATTTGTCATTCAAAACCACTGACTTGACTTACACTCGATTGTAGTATATCAAATAGTTAGTCGGATTCAAGCAGTAGGTAAAGGCTCTGCATATCTGAAGACACTATGTTTTTCAATAATTCAGCGTATTGCTTAGCTCTATAACTTTAGCTCAAATAAAACGTTGTTCACAAAGCATGTTCTAAGAATTCCAGTAAACCCCAAAGATCTATTTCAGTGTGGAATGAAATCGTAACTTCCAGTACCAACCACGCACTCACACATCAAGCTGAAATAATAACCAAGTATCACAGCATAGTAAGAAAAGTGAGATGTGAATGTGTTAGCTGTAATTCTGAAATATGAATCAGAAGCATAGTTACAGTCTAAGGCATTCTCCGGGGGTAAAGTACTTATCAAATAATGAAAACAATAATAATAATAATAATAGTAACAGTATTAAAATGATAATAATAATAATAATAACGAAACCGGCGTGAGAAATTGACGAGTTCCATCAATGTACAAGTATTAGATTTTGAAGTTTTCTTTTCTCCAGATTGTTGTTTGTTTCTTTTAGTCTAAGAGGTTTGTTACCGGTCCATGTCTCAAAGTTTAAGGCATTTAAATAAATTTAAATAGTGATGATCATATGTTATTTAATTTTTTTTCTATGTGGCTCGAATGAAGAACCAAGAAATTTCGAAAATTTGACCAGTGTGGTGTAACTTTATTTATTTTTTTTTGACATATCGAGTTCTACAGATTATGTGTTCTGATTAGTATATTGAGTTAGTTGACGGTAGAAGTCCCTCTTAAATTTTATTCTATTTACATAAAATGATGATAGTGGTGATGAGGATGATAATGATGATAATAATATTAACAACTAAATGAACGATTTTGACCGTCAAACAAATAACTTCCCTTTTCCAAGCACAAGAGGCAAGCATTGTAAAAAAGGAAGAAAAAAATCACTGTTTTCCCCTTGTCATATGAAACATAAGGAACAGAAAATTCTGAAAAATTTATCGTATGATGAAAATGCTTTTTTCTTCTCGTGATAATTTTTCAATTTTTTTTTGACATCACGTGTTTTTAATACAGAGAAAAAGTGAGTTTTGCCTCCTTTGCAATGATTGTCATATATCTCTTGTACTTGGCAAAGGGAAGCAATCTAGCTGGCTGAAAACATGATTATTTTTTAGTGTTTACTGGGATTACAGGTAGCCTATATTCACCCCCCCCCCCCAAAAAAAAAGGACTTCCTGGTTTTCGCTACAGTAGTTAATCTCTAGAACTGATGAGTTAGTTCAGCTTGATTCTCAAGTTCATCTTTCTCATTTAATTAAGTTTTGTCTCTGTGCTCTGCAACAGTACACTAGGGAAGGAGAGCGCGTCCTGAATAATTTTTTTTTTCTGAAAAGAAAAATCGATTCTTTTCTTAAAAGGTTTGCTTTTGCAAATATAAAAATAGTATTAAAAAGTGGATATGTCCGTATCAAAGTGTTTAACCCATGGTCATTCAACGGGTGATCGGTCCATGATTCGGCTCCCTCTAGTTGCTATATGCAATGGTAAATCATCAATATTCCACTGGATAATAGCAAAGGATGCAAAATACATTTGATTATGACCCCTCTAGCAAAATCTTGAGCCCAAATGCCAAGGATGGATATTGGATGACATAACAGATTCGCGATCACGCAGAATATCAGTACATGTATGAGCTTTCAGCGGGAGCCTAAAATGAAATCCCATCTCCTTTAAAGAATGAAATTCTCTTTTATTCTGCTACTTCAGAGCACAGCGTGGACTATCTGCCATAAGAAAGGTCAACATACTCTTAGTTTTGAAAGAAAAAGATATGGAGTCCATATATTGGCCTTCAAGAATCCGGAGGTGACTCTATGGGAGCCCTTATGGTGATAGGGGGTGGGGAGCGAAATTCGAAACAGATAAGAACAGAAAAGGCAGAGTTCACGTTCAGAGGGTCATTAAAAAGGGCTGTTTTGAGACTAGAAGCCGAAAAAAAATTATCAGTTTTTCCTCTTACAAAACTTTAAACACGTTTTTGTCAAAATCCGATTCCTTATCAAATTTGGCATACACCGCTTTCACAAGGAGAACAAGAAAACACATTAATGCGATCCAGTTTGTTTACGTTCTGGAAAGAAAATATTTCGTTCCATCTGAAGACCTGAAAATGCGTAATATTTTAATTAATATTCTAAAAAATATGTTTAACAAGTTTTATGGCGAAGGAGATAGATTTCAAAGTTAGCCATTTCAGAGCAGCCATAATCCGAAATGACGACGTCTCCATGGCAAGCGCTGGAAAAGGTCAGTTTTTTCCCCACTGTTTTCCTAAATTTGAACACGCCTAATTAGATGGAAAAGGTTGAAACCTTCCAATTATAAAATAAATAAAATAAAAATGATAATAATAGTAATAATAATAGTAATAATAATAAATGCCTCCAGAACGCTTCTTTAACTTCACCCCCCCCCCCTCGACCACCACCTAAATTATAAACTCTAACAAATTTTCTGGAAAAAAAAAAAAGACACAAGAACGCCTTTGGGGTTAAGATCCCTGATTTTACTTTTCTTTTTGCTCGTTATACACTTTTCTGAGAGTTTTCTGACGTCTTACTTTGCAAAACTTCACAATATCCCAAAATATGTGACCTAAGCAATACTGATGAGGGAAAGTGGAAAGACAGGAGAGAAAACAAGCTCCTGACGAGCAAGTTCACTTTGAAATTTAGAAATATAATAGTATTTTACCAGAATGTATAGCTGTCCGTGGCTGAATGGACAAACGACAAGTCATGATTTGGCATATTAGTTTCTTCTCTGTTGCTTGTATTACCTGGTGTCGTGTCTTTTTAACATAATTTTTGTAATTTGCTATACACCTTTTTAGGGGACAGTTGAAGGGATTTAGATCTAGGAGTAGTGGGAGTGAGACCTTCGGCCTATGGATCATATTCTTCTCTAGACCTAGGTTTTACGTCAGAACAAAATACTGCATTCGAGACATGTCAAAACAGATATTTGCACATGCGTATGCCAATAATAAGCCTATGAGCCAAACCTACACTATCACATGTAACTTCGTAGGGTTGGGTTACATGTAATCTATATAAGGTCATCCTGTCGTTTTACATATGACTGTTTCTGGCTACACTCTGCATACTCAACCATAGGTAGATACATGTGTTTGAAAAAAGAATGAAAGTTTTATGTCACAACACGATACGATAATATAATATGATTTGGTATGATACGATTTCATCTAATATATTATGATACCGGTACATGTATTAGCAAAAGAGAAATTAAGCTTGATATCCCAGCATGTGGGAGAAACATTTTGCATAACTTCTCAGCTTGAGGTTCATTGCATATTATGAAAAATGTATTTGTTCATCAAGACACCCAATTTTGGTCTCAGTTTTTCTGAAAAGGCAAGGAAGAGGAAGACTCTAAGCTTTCTTGGACATAATATGGTCGTTTTCAATGAAAACTAGAATGCCCTCGGAAATGTCGTTTTGAACAGTGTCGAAGTTTGTTTCATAGTTTATATTTCCTCACATTCCCCAAGTCCCAGCAGGCATTTATATTCTTTAATTGACGTCTATCCTTTTCCTTCAATGACTTTAGGGAGAGCATTCGTTACCTTGTCTTCCTCGGGCCATCAGTGATTTTTCTGCTCGGGCGCACAAACTAAGATGCCACAAATCTATGGCTGCTATGTCTCTTTGCTTACAGCATAATTGAACTACCAGTTAGAGTGCACCATTTGAAAAGTATTGCTCATTTCTTGTTTCTTTTTAATTCAGTAACAGAAGAGGTTGTGATTTCATACACGCATTTTTTTTTTTTGGTCACTTGTGCTTGTTTTATGATTTTGTGTTTGACTGTGACGTGATCGGTATATTATGTCAATGTTATGCAGAGTTAAATTTTAAAAAAAGCAAACAAACAAACAAAATAAAACAAAACCCTGATGACGTTTTTCTGTATATTTTCATTCCTACATATTCTGTGTCTTAGTCGTTGAAACGGAATCAATAAATGTCCATGTATTTGCACAATATAAATGAGCCATGCACAGCTAAGAAAGAGAGCAAATGGCCTAGAAAGAAGAATGAAACAATGTAAAACTTACCGCCCCTCCCCCCCCAACCTCCCCCTCCCCAAAAGAAACAAAACCAAAAACAAACAAACAAACAAACAAACAAACAAAAAATGTAAAAAAAAAAGAAAAAGAAAAACAAAACAAAAAAGAAGAGAAAACAATTTATGACAGTTTACAAATGTTACTAAGCTCTGGAGCTCAAAATCATAACCTGCGAAATGAGATGCTTAAGGAAAGCTGTCAACAAGACCAGAAGAGACAGGATTCACAACACCAAAATCAGAGAAATGGTAGGAACAAAGAACATCCACCGACATATTCAACATCAAAAGATCAAATGGTTTGGGCACCTCTCATGTCTGCCAACACAGCACCCAGCGCAACTGCATATAACACAAAGTTCAGTGGCTGCAAAGCAAGAGGACGCCCCCGAAAAACCTGGATTGACGGAGTCATAGAGACACTAGGGAGTTTGCTTCGATAACGACGGGAACGTACCCTTTGACCCCTGAAGCGTCCCTTTCGGAAATTTCCGGAGGGTGCCGTGTGCAAATCTAACCGTCGTTTCGTTTCCGAAAGGCGTTTCTTCCAGTTATCAACGGAAGGTATCGCCTCAGTACGAATTTCACTTCGCGGGTCATTTTACATTAAATTATTGTATTGTTTTCAAATTTTGATTTCTTTTAAGTACCAATTAAAAGAAACCATTTATTTGAAAGCTCTATGCTCGTTAAGTAGTGCAAATTATGCTGGTAAAAAGGGCTTGTTTTGTAGGTCATAAATGCCCAGCACACGAAGCACAACTAGTGTGGACTTCTCGAATGCCACAGTGGGGCCTAGGCCAAAGATAGTAGATCTAGATCCGTGCTTTTAACACAACAGAGACCCCTTCCTTAATAAGCTATAATGCCATGGCCTTGCCCCTCAAGACATCTTTTCTTTTCTAGTTCGTGCACAATGATCACGAACCAAAAGGAACAGCTTGCAAAGAGTGAATGAAACGGCACATATCGTTGGCAACAAAAATGGGACTGTAGGCCTAACCAATAGACATGGTGGCAATGGTTGGTGCAGTTCAAGTTCATGAAGAAGTGATCTACAATTATTGTTGATAATGTAATAAGGTTAGAATTTGTACATGTATATAGAATATAATTAGCGCAAGCAGACAGAAAGACCAAAAAAAAAAAAAAAAATGACAGATTTATTATAAACAAACGTATTTAATATGATATCGATCATAAATGTTTGAAACAGTGCGCAGCCTACTGATATAAATCTGCTTGCGAATGTGTGTGTTTGCAGAATCTAGATCTACATAAAATAAAACATAATGAAATGAATGAATAGAAACGAAATTGGTAATTTTTCTGTAAAAAAAAAATTAAAGCTCTGATTTTTACTTGTTGAAAAAATTACATTATGATCATATATTGCAACTTTTCGGACTAATTGCATTATGGCAGTCTTTTACAACTTGTCGGGAAAATTAATTAATGATTACATTTCACAGCGTTTGAAAATATTGAATTGAAGCTGTTATTTTTATAATCATGGGAAACATTTCATGAATGCTGGCATTTCAATCTTGTACAAAAAAATGTATGAAAGCTTTTATTTTTACAAGTTGTCGGAAAATTTGCATTAATGATCACATCTCGCAGCATTCCAAAATATTGAATTAAAGCTGTTATTTTTATAGTCATTGGAAAAATCCCATTAATGCCCACATTTCGCAACTCACAAGAAAAATTGTACTAAAGCTCTTATTTTTACAACTTGTCAGAAAAATTACATTAATGATTACATCTCGCAGCGTTCGAAAATATTGAATTAAAGCTTCTCTTTTTAAAATCATTGGATAGATCGCATTAATGCTGACATTTCGCAATTCATAGAAAAATTGTACTAAAGATCTCATTTTTACAACTTGTTGGAAAAAATTACATTCATGATCACATCTCGCAGCGTTCGAAAATATTAAATTGAAGCTTCTATTTTTATAATTATCAGAACAATTTCATGAATGCTGACATTTCGCAGATTGCACGAAAAATTGTATGAAAGCTCTTATTTTTACAAGTTGTCGGAAAAATTGCATTAATGATCACATCTCGCAGCATTGGAAAATATTGAATTAAGCTGTTATTTTTATAATCTTCGGAAAATCACATTAAAGCCCACATTTCGCAACTCTTAAGAAAAATTATACTAAAGCTCTCATTTTTAGAACTTGGATTGAAGTCTAGAACCTAGTGGTGGCCAGTCTAGATCTAGAACAAAACATTGGAACACGTGTTCACTACATAATAAGAACAAATACATTGTTATTAAATGGTCTGCCGATTATGGGATTCCATAGTGACACAGCAACCCATAGTGACACGGCAACTGATCAAAGAAAAAATGTGCTCTAAACTGAATCTTGAAAAGTGCACAGCACAAGAGATAGGTCCACGTAAAGGTCTGTAAACGCAAAATTGCGCCGTGAACGTAATGGGGTCTATTTTAAGACTGCCTGAGAATTTTAAAAATAGCTAACGCCCCCGTATTTCCAGTGACGGAAATCGCAAACTCCCTATAATCTTTTTATAACATTCCCTCAGTCCAGGCATTCCGACATGCAGCAGACAGACGCCTCATTCTTCCCGCGACGCCGTTAGTGCTTAAAGCGGCAGAAAAGAAAGAAAAGAAACAGAATGTTATTTCTGCTATGTGTATTTGTTGTTGTTGTCGTGTTATTTATTTTAAAAAAATCTTTTTAAAAAGAAATCCTCTCCTTTTTTGGCTACTTTTAAAATTCAAACAATTACTCTTCTGGGAACTTTGTCATTTTCCTTTATCAGAGACTAATCAGTCTTTCGCACAGGCTCTTTTGTTGTTGGTATATTTGTTTTTCTGTGTTATATTATTGTTACTTTATGTTTTTTTCCACTTTGTTTTGAAAAAGACAAGCACATCATTAGACTGTTGTTCACATTACATACGGAAAAAATAATCCACTTCTTTTGTTCTATCTCTTATTTGTTTTTACGACGATATAGAAAATACTAAATGGTTGTTGGCAGACTGTTTTTTGCCTTGAATTTCAAGATACCTTATATACGATGGTGATGATGATAATATATTGGTATTCACTTTTAAAATCACAAATTTTAATATTTACGAAACATATACTTAAAAATCCGTTTCATACATTTCAAATCCTATTTACATTATGTATTTAGTTTTTCTTTATTGCCCCGAGGAAGGGCTGACCAGGCTCGAAAATTTGGCGTTCCATCAATTTAGGTAATTTTCAACTTGTTGACTCTCCAGATTTTATTATTTGCTTATTCCATTCTCGTATTTGTTGAGTTTCTGATTGATAGTCTATGTCTTGAATTCCAAGACATTTACAGAAAAGTACAGTAATAGCTGTGGTTATGCTGGTGGCAGAGATGGCATGGCGGCTGTGACTGTGAGAAACACATTGAACAAATTTTTTTTTTTGTTCAAATCAATTACAGTATTTCAATGATACGTGTGTCCAGAAAGTGCAGTGTGAATTTCGAGATCTATGTAATGAGCTATCTTTGTGTTCGATATCCTTGAGACCTGTGTTGATACCAGCCACACTGTCACACACATTAGGTCAACCAAATCACATATTTAGATCTGTAGTCAAGCATTTTCAAAGTACACAATATGTGTATCAATGAGAAATTCTTTTCTCCTGTATCAGGCCTTGTAAGGTGACACGAAATTTTGAACTCATACTTACGAATATGAATAAATTGGTAGAAGCGTTGATGAAATCCAGAGTGAAGACCACATTGAGGATAACGGCATGCAGATTGTGGTAGGTTCTCCCGGCGAACAGTTCCGGCTCTATGTAACGAGCGATACTGACAGCAATCCGAGGGACAACATTAACTAAGCAAACCATGATCACCACCAGCAACATCTTGACTATTTGTTTGTCTTTGGGAGAAAAGCTGATGTTGGCAGAATTTCCTGTCTGTTGTGAAGCAACCCGAATTTCTGTGTGCTTCTCTCCAGCCCCTTTTGTTTGGGATCTGTTCAGACGCCTTTTTACAACTTGTCCTAATGAGCGCGTTCTGTTCTCTCTCGTTGTCTCCCAAGACTGTGGTACTTTGTTAGTTTCTTCAGTATCTCCAGAGGGTTTCTTCGTCACTTTTATATGTTGTGGTGTATTGTTATCTTCAGTAATATCTCTGCAGGACTGTGTCGCTGGATCCTTTAGCTGTAATGTTTGGCTATTGTCTGGAATATTTCTTGAGGGATTTCCGTGGCCAGTGTGGTACATTTGTCCAGATCGAAACTGAGTGGACTGCCACAGGCGAGTCACCAAAACTACAGTGCAAGTGACGATAATAGTGAAAGTGGTAACGGGCCAGAAAATAGAATTGGCATTGGTGTAGTCATAGAGGGCAGGGTTGTGTCTCAAAACTGGGGACATTCTGTAGTAGGCAATAGTTTGATTGAACTCAGGAGAAAATAATCTATAGATTTCAAATATGATGAAGCTGTGAAAGAAGGTCGCAAAGACCGTCAAAGTCAGTAACGTCAATGTTACTCTCGTCACACGAGGTGTTATAATGTTCTTGACTTTGAAAGGCAAACTGACGCAGAGACAGCGTTCTACGGACACGTAGGCAGTAACAATGTTGACTAGGGAACCAGTGATAGCATGAATGTTTACGTCACAAACATAGGTAATGTTTTCCCAAGTAATGGAAAGTGGAAAGTCCACAGCACGAATGAGAGCGACCAGTTTATGGACAGCACCAGAGAGACATTTTATAAAATCAAAGACTGCAATTGTGCACAGGGAGATCGTAGCAGTGTCTCGGAATCCTTGCTCGGAGAAAACAACGATGTTGATGATATTGGTGGCTAAACCTGTCAGCGATAGAAGAGAACACGCCCAATACCCAAACACATCGTCAAATATCTGACGTACAGAGTCACTAACCAGCATTTTGTGAGTATCCTATGTCAGAATTCAGAAAATCTCAAGTCCTTTTTCTACCGAGCTCTGGCACCATTAGAATAGTACAGTATTTCAATTAAGCCTTTATGATATGACAGCAAACCAACATTGGTTTCATTCAGTACATGTCGTCACTTGCGCATTAAAAATAAATAAATAAATAAAATCATCTATTCACTTTTGATCCCAATGATGGAGTGAAAACAGGACGAGGATTAGCATGCCTATGTTGGTGTCTGTTCATAACATATTTGTTCGCTATCTTTACTGTACAACAGAAACTTAAGACTGGGAACAACAGTATCTTAACACTTTCTAATTAGTGATGAAATTTAAGAATTTAAACTATTGTGGGCGTTAGAAAATCATAGAATCTTACAATGATAATGTCATAAATCATTGTCCATTATGATAAGAATCGAAGGAAGGAAAAAAGATGTCTCTGTTCGTTTGTTTCATTTGGCACATAATATGTCATTGATTGTAATTATATTTATTGGCACTTATGTTTTCGACTAGAGATCACTATTCATTATCTTCAAATTATATCCATTTGGGTTAAAATATTGAAGTCCACTATGGATACAATCAAATCGTGTTTTCTTGGATGTTCAGCTTTCATTCCCCGAAAGTCTTTGTGATACATGAAGAACAAAGAATTGAATGGTTGGTGTTAATATTATGGCAATGTTATTGTAGGTCTCAAGCATTCCCCAGAAAACAGGGTTTTCATTTTTTCTCAGACGACATTTATATGCTAAAGATGACATATAATTGTTGAGATATTTACGTAGGTCTGGATCAATTACCACCATAAGTACTGAGTAGGATTCTTATTCACTTCTAATCAGCTGCAGTTTAAAACGTCTTCATAAGCTCTTTCCTTTAATTTTGAAAGCATTTTATCTTTATTCTTATCTGTTTCAATTAATTATCTTTCAACATCCCACTTGACAAAGAATATCCATTTGAAGGAGAACAAACACTAGATTTATTTTGCTCTAAGACATCGTTATTTTCGAGTTATAAGTCACTGATGTCAATTATATTTTGAGACAAGAAACTTATAGTAAAAAGCCATGTCTGTTGGAGTGAAGCGGCCAGGTTTAGACAGCCTGTTAAAAAGTGAGTCATATCTTAAGCTACAGGTTTAGTTTCTCAACAACTTAGGCCAGATAGTTATCGATTTTGTACATCATGCGCATCTTTAATCTTTAATATTTTCCAAACATAAGAATATTTAAGATCTCCAACAAGTGGGAATGTTTTGATTTCACATGTTATTGGCTCGTAGACAATAGTGCACTCTCGTATTGCTGAAATTATTTGTCATGTTCTTAGCACACTGGTGGTGTTTCTTTTGAACTTTACACACTACGCCGTCCGCCATTTTGTTTGACATGCAAAGAACCCACAGACTAAGAATAACTAAAGGCCTGCCTCGCTGGGAATATATTTCTTGCCACCTAAGAGAGTGTGCAAATACAGAATAATGTTCAAAGGAGGTTTTCTCATAACATGTCTTCAAAGAAAAAAAAAATTATCCACACGCATCCTTCGCTGAATATCAGGTTACCTCCATATTGTCCTTCTGAGTTAAACTTAGTATGTAAGCATGTTAATATGATATGCACATTTTATACGGTATTGTTTAATACTTATGTTATCTTTGTTGATTTTTGGAACATTGTGTCAAATCTGTTGCATAACTTGTGAAAGAGTAAATGTTTATATTCTTCTTGTTGGCTTCATACTCATGATCTTTTACTTCTCTACAAATCTGACAAAATTTGTCAAGATAGCTTAGTTTAAGTATTCTAAATTTAGTTGCTATTGTTGTCTCCCACGGATCTACGCTTAATCAAAGAAAGTAAAAGTTTAATTATCGATGCCTCATTACATTAACTTAGCACTTAATGCTGAGAATATCATATTTTTAACTTTGAACAAAAAATCTTGATATAGGCCTGTAGTGACACTAACATATACTTATTCATTTTTTTTTTTTTGGTTTTTGCTACATAGAACAAGAAGTATTTGAAATATTAACATTGGCTGGTAAAGCGAGTATTTCTATGGTTCAAATAAGCTTACAGGAATTTTTTATTTAATTTTTAAATCATCCGAGAGCCTGAATTATATACCCATTTCAAGAAGCCACTACTAGAAGACGTGCAAAGACAGAAGGAAACAGAAAATGAAGGGTAATAGAGTGGATGTCGAGCTTTCATGTGATTGGAAACTTGCACCTGTTCTTGTTAGAGAATGGTTGTAAAGAACAGGACATCAAAGTGCATCAAAATCAAAGAAATTCGAATTTTCCCATACGACGGGAATTCTTGATGTCCCGGGAGGCCCAGTCACCTGTTGTTAGCGTAATTTATTGCAGACCTTGGCCTTCTCGTAACTAACTGCTCCGCCTGCTTAGAGATTTGGAACTGCCATGGGTGATCCACGAGTCTCTTGTCGGTATTGCAATATCGTTATATCTTACGGGTTTTTGCCAATGTTTGTTGAATATATTGCTGTATTATAAAATTGCAGTAATTATAAACTTAACTAGACATTGATTGGTTACTGGACAGGAAAGCTCATGAGATCAATTAGAAATCAGTCACATTTTATATCTACACTGTATATCTTTCCAGCCACGGAATGGTGGATACTTTGACTTTTATTTGCACATCCACTATGCAGAATCCCCAACTAAATTATATGCACCCATTTTTCATAATGTCAGCTTTTCAGTCCTTTAATAGATAATATTCATTTCTATGACTATGGAAACACTGGTGCAATTATATCAGCTAGCTGATTTGACTTGTAACATCATACTTTAAAAAGATGCTGCACCATCAGGCTGTCAATGTTGCTGATCAGTGTTCCAGGCCAAACGTATGAAATTGAATGAGTTGCTGTTTGTTTAGTGTTTACTTTTTGTATGTATATAAGATATTCCATAAACTGACTGATCATTCTCAAAAGTTCTCTGGTCCAATGTCTTTGGAAAAGAACCCTGTCCCCCCCCCCCCCCCTGTTCCCACCACCAATGAAAACAGACAAATCAAAACCAGCCCTGGCTAGTCTAGTCGTTACCTGCTCGCTGCATTTCGTTTGTACCGCTGGCTGTCCTTTCTCGAGGATGCGAAGTGCGAGCCTAGTGCAAAGATGATCGAGTTATTTTACCGTCTTTGCCCTAGTGCAGGGATTTCCAACCGATGGGTAACGACTCCCAAGGGTCTTGTCAGGGGTGGCGTAGCCTTGTTAGAAGTGGCTTGGGATCATGGAGGTAGAATAACTCCATACTTAGGTTAAAACTGTGAATTAAAGCTGGATTAATATTGTGATTTAGTTTGTTAATAAATAACGCTTGGGATAAAACTGTGAATTAAGGCTGGATCAATGTTGTGATTTAGTTTGTTAATGAATAGTTACAGCATTCTTGAATAAAGTTTTTGTTAGATGTTTCTCTCCTTCTCCATCACAGAAAACAAAATGTAAACCAAGCCGCTGGTAGTAGGGGGTCGCAGTGGTTTCAAGCCTTTTGAGAAAGGGGTCGCGAGTGCAAAAAACGTTTGGATCCAATGGCCTAGTGCAAAGATGGTAAAGAAACAAGCACTGTGAGTATTGTTTGTTTTTCTTAAAACTTTCAATCCAAAGAAAGTAGGATTATCTCGGCTTTTTAAGAGGTTGCCTGTTTTTGCTAAGAATTTTTGTGGGTAGAAATTTGGAATTTGGAAATTTTGCCCGGACAGCCTACTCTTTCATCGATTTTGAACTGCCAAGGGTTCTT